>CAUJNA010003405.1:129009-179009 GCA_963377175.1 Effrenium voratum | reverse complement strand
AGCCAGAGGTTCTCTCTGTTTCCCAAGCCATGGAATGGATGTTTCAAATCTGTGCAGCCGACCTGCCCTACCATCTCTACCCCAGAAGACTTGAGAAACGCGGGGCCCTATATTTGGTCCTCCCACCCCGGATTGCTCTTGGGCGTGCGGCTTGTCGGGACCACCGAGGCGGCCAAACGCCAAGTGAGCCCAATGGAAAACTTGGGTCAGCGGGCCGCACGCAGCTTTGTGGGAATTCGGGCCCCATGTCCTCCCGAATCCACCATATTGTCAGCTGCGATTTAATATTTCTGCGAAACACCAAATTTGCCAACAGACAGTTTACGCGATCCTCAAGTGACGTAGTGACTTAACCGGTGCCTGGCGAAAGTAGGTTCCAGAGTCAATACACCTATTCTCCCCGGGGTCTCTCAAAATGGTGGATGGCCTTGGACGGTTTCAGAGTGAAACCAAACGGGAACTTTACGCCAGACATACAAGGCTAGGGGCTCATGCTCAACGGGCGTTCGTCCGTGGGTCCCAAGTTTTGCCATCTGCTCGGCAATGGTTGCCCGCCCATGTTGACCGTCCCCAAACCACTAGCCCTCAAGCCCAGGCTGAAGCAGTTGGCTTTGGCTTCGCAAGAAAGTCCCTGCAAAAAAGTCGGGGTCGATTCTACTACCCCCCCAACCCCTCAATGCAGGTTGGCCTTAGGAAAACAGAAGAAACCAACAGTGCCGGTGCCATCAAAACTGACACCTCCAAATGTCCCTAAGAAAAAGAACAGAGGTACCAAAGTTCGCCACAAAGGAAAAAAACGAAGGCACGAGCCATTGGCTTCCACTACCCAGACCCTCACTGGACATGGGAAAAAGGGGCCATGTTGTGGCTTGACTTTCAAGGAGAACTTCCCCTTCATAGAGCTTTCAGGGCACTGGTCTGGACTGTGTCCATCTCCGAAGCTTTTGCAAAGCTCTGCAAGCCATTGGCCTGCAACAGGGATCCTTAGGTTATACACCTGAACATTGCAACTTGTAAATGGTGGTGTCCCTTATTTTGGTAGTGAAAAAAACAACATGTTTCAACTGGTTGCAAGCCATGGAGAACTTTTAAGGAGCCCTGTGAAAGCTGAGGTGAACCGCCAGCGGCGGCGCGGCATGTTGCTCAGCTGCGCCCAGTGGTTGTCATTCCGCGGAAAGCCAAAACATGGGTCGCCTGTCTTTCTTGTTGGTTGGACTTGAAGGGAAAATCCGGCCCCCCAAACGGCACCCAGTGTTGTCCCATCAAAGTGACCCCAAAGTGGTAGATTGAACGGGCACAAGGCAAGAGACTCACTTTGACAAGCCCCAGACACAGTCGAAAGAATGGTCAAACTAAAGGTGATCCGAAGTTGGGCATGGCTGGCCAATATCTCTGTGACGTTTCAGCCGAGTGGCACTTGAGGTGCTCCGAGTAAATCTGGACAAGGACGAAACGCGCAAGTCAAATCCAATTTGAACCCTCCAAAGCATTGGGGTCACTGTTCAAGCTTGGAACGGGTGCTAGCTAGAAACCTTCAGGGAATTCAGGACATCGTCAAGTACCTGGCCCAAAATCAGGAGCTTGGGCTAACTGTTATTTCTCTGAAATGTCCGTCTAGTCTCTTAGAATTAATCCGGCTGGTGGATTTTCCATCCCAAGACAGGATGGCTAAAGATCTCTGTCCTTGTGGAGATCTAAATGGCCCTTTATAGACTATGAACCAAACTGAAACGAGCGGAAAAGCTGACCTTGCGGGTTCAACTTAGCTGACCAACCATCCGAACACATGTTCAACTCTCGGGCTCTTCTATTTGCATTGGCCAAACGTTTTCTGGAGCCAGTTCACAGAAGCGAGAACAAAAAAAGTTGTAAAGCCCAGAGCATCTGCCTGCCATCATGGCTGTGGAACAACACTCGTGATGCCAAACCACTCGCCACAACAACTTCACTCGTGGAATGCCATTAGCGCAGCAGTCGTAGGCAACACCAAACCTATCCTGCGGCGTGCTTTGCACGTTGTCACAAAATTGGGCCCCGGACGCCCCCAGACTCACTTCAGAGAGAGCCCGTTGGTAGCACATGGTGCCCACCCCTCCGTGCTTCATTAGCCCAAGGACTTCAACCTGTCGACTACTTCCCAAGAAATCCGCCCCCTGGGTTGGTTGCTTCTCCAGACAATCCTGCGGTTGAGGGCTTCAGTTAAGCCTACCTTGAAACAATCAAGGCACTGGAAACCCAAAAGAAACAGTTTTTTGAAGTGGACTGCTGAAACTCCTGAGCGTAGTGAAAACCTCTTGCAGCTTCCAGCAGAAACCCACGTCGGTTTCGGGGAGGGATTCCTAGAATAACAACAACAAACATCTCACTTCCTGACAAAAGTTGTTTGCCATTAGATTGTCTTTGAAGTGGGAACATAAGAACTGTCGCGGCCACAAAGGCTTCAAAACCCCAAATACTTTCACCTTTCAAACCTGGGAGATCTACTGCGGTGTTCAATCCAAATCAGGAGCAAGAGTCTCAAAAGCGAGTCGGTTCAGTGGAAAGGGGAGTGCAAATACAATGGTTGTAACAGGGACTTGTCATACTGCACATTTGACCTGGAACCTGAACAAGGGATAAACGAGTTACTGAGTTACCTCTAAACCGGATGGTGTTATCAGAGTAGCTTACGCCTCACACGAGACGGTGACACCTCACTCTGAGACCTGGAAAGTGGAAGGAAATCCCGCAGCTTGAGCCCTCCATCTCTGATTACAGCGTTCACTTCTTACTTATCGAGTGGATTGGCCAAAAAAGGTATCAACCAAACTGGTGGTTTGCAACTAAAATGGTCCAAACCCGAAAAGTGCCCAAAGTCCCAAACGGAACTCAGGGATTGAGACTTTCGGATCAAATCCGAACCATACAGGGGACCACGGCGATCTGATTCTGAGTCGCTCAAAAAGCGCTGCAGATCCGTTTGCTGGAGTGGGCAACCTCAATGCCTCCTAAATACTCCCCTACAATTTTACGGAGGGAACCCAAAAAAGGCGGTCCAAGGAGTTCCCCTAGATGGGCTGTTTGGGTTCCATGTATCCAGAGGAGCAGTGGGAAACCGTACCCCAAGACCATGCGGACCAGCAGCGGCGCAGATCCCAGCCGTCCAATTACTGCGGGCGCGTTCGATTCGCTCGGTTCTTTGGTTAGGGGAAGCAGGGTATGCGGAGCTCGCTGAAATGGGGTCAAAGTGTGATTTGAGCCGCGCTCAAAACCCATCTTGGTTCTAACATAGTTGTTTAGGCGTGTATATATATATATATATTATAGTGGAACCACTTCCCCAAAATGGCCGCAAGCGGCTTCCATTGAATGTCCACTGGGCAATCACTGGTAGGTGCACGGTTGCCAACGCCTTTCGGCAAGTGAAAGGCTGGAGGCTACCACTGGGTGCGTTGGTCGCATGCGACTCTACCCCTTTACAATTCCACAACAAGGGAAATGGGTTGAGGGTTAGGGCTACACCATACATATACCACAACGATGTGTGTGGCTCTAGGTTTAAGGCAACCACCGACTGCAAACATCTCATGTGAAGTTTTCCTGGTTGACTACACCCAAAACCCAGTCCCTGCTAGAGAAATGGTGTCCAGTTTCTGGCGCCATGTGTGCCTTACCGAAAGTTGTGTTTGCCATATTTGCTGGCACCAAAAAAAGCGCACCTACTTCTGGCCGTCTGGACCTTACCAAATTTGGCTTGTCGGTTTCTGATGGTCTCTTAGGACTTCGAAAGGTCGCTCTTCCCGGCCTGAAATCGCCGTGGCTTCTATTGTTTGAAGGGCTTGTCAGCGAGTTGCGGAACACATGTGTCTGTTTCTGCGTCCAGCTGTCTACCTGGTCTGTCTGCACGCCTGTCCGTGTCTCTGTCTGTCGGTTTGTTTGTCTGTCTGTTTGTCAGTCTTCTCCTGAAGACTGCCTGCATCTGCCCGTCTCTGTGTGTTTCTGCTGGTCTCTGTCCGTCTCTGTGTAAGCTATTGAATTCCTTTGTCTGTGCGTCCCTGTATGTGGCAAGCGTGTACGCACGGGGCCTGCAGTCAAATGATTGCAACACATATCAAGCATGTTGTAGTGAACTGGCAAGCAACCGCTGCAAAATGTCTACGTTTAATGGAGGAGGGGGAGTCTTGGTCTCAAAAGCACACATAAACTCTGCGCAGCTTAATTCTCCCCAATCAAGCTCTTTGCTAATACGCTTGTGTCCCAAGAATTTTCATGCTGTGGGCCGCTTTGCCCAGTAAACATGGACACTCCCGCCTCGACATCGTCTTGGAGTAAGAAAAAACCTCGTTGTTTTGGGTGAGCATGAGCATGGAATCCAGAAGATTCTCGCACTTGGTCATTGCCGACGAGTTGCATCCCTGGCGCAAAGTCACAGTGACCATGGGAACATTTTGCTCCCGGAGGGTCCAAGTGCCCGCTGAGGATGGCTTTGCAGCGGTAAGAAGGGGTCTAAGTATCTACTCAGACTTTCTTTCCCCCTCTAAACTGGACCCACCCACAAGGTATCCCGGAAGCACAGCGACTTGAGTTAAATAGTGACGCTACATCGAGCCAGAGTAGACGAAGGAATGTGGAGGGAATGCGCCGGCTCGTGCACGTGACTCCTGTAATTGAGAGAATAGTTGGCAAACCGATTGATGTTGGTACAGTCGTCCTACTAAGGCAGCTCCGAGTACTCAGATTGGGGCGTCATGACAGGGCTACACGCGTATTAAAAGAAACATGCCCGCATTCCCGGATCGAAAGTCGCATTGCAGGATTGAGGGTGCAAAAGGTCCCCTAATTGGCCTGTTTGACCACGGGCAGGAAAATCGTTAGGTTCAAATTGGTTTAGTATTGGCCCATTCTAAAACTAGTACTCCCTGCGTTGGGATTCGCAAAAAATATTTTTACTACTAGGGGGACCCTTATTAACAGGAAGAAGGGATTACCAGCCAAGATGGTTCTCAGAACCCTCAGAACCCTTGAGAATTTATCGCTACTTGAAAGATTGGTTTGCTGGTCCCCTAATGTTAACCCCGGATTAATAGACCCTGGTTGATTAATAGGGGTCCCCTTTTAGTGGGGATTCAGACCACTTCTGGAGGGAACACTCCCTAGTCGGACGGGTTTATTAGTCCTGGGTCAACATTAAGTCCGAGTGAAGCCTCCAACCACTACACCTCGAAGCTAGCCAGGGCGTCTCTTCGCCGCCGATTGCGGCCCAAAACCCAGTGGCCACGGGATGAACAGGCACATGTTCTTGGAGGTTTCTTCAAAAGGGCCCCCCCAAGAACAAAAAAGGAGCAACAGGTTTGTGTCTTTTTCGAGGGTGCCCCTCTTGGGGTAGGCTGAAAGGGGAAACACAAGGAAACCACATTTTCGGCCCGAATCCCCAACTTTGGCACATAGCCAATTAGTTTTAAATGGAAAGCAGGGCACTGGAGGTCTGGCTGAGCATATTGTGTTGGACCTCGCAGCGCTCAACCCCCGACAGGGGTGCTTCCGTTCCTCCCCCTTGCTTGGCGTTTGTGCCATTGGAAAAAACCGCGAACCTTCAGTAGGAAGCCAACATTTTCGGCCAGTTGCTCAAACCAGGTAGTCCTAAATCAAGCGTAGTAGCCAATTCCGCTAAAAATCAAGAGGGGGATGGTGCGTTGTGCCCATAGCCGCAACAAGGTTCCATTAGAATACGGCTGTTCAGGATTGAGGGCTAGCCAAAACAGCCACATCCCTTCCTGTGGCAATAGGACAATGAATTGCCCCCAAAAGGAAGCGTTCGCGTCTGTCCTTATCCCGAACAGAAAGTCTAGCAGAAAGTATCAGCAAAAAAAACAGAGTCTGGCAGAAAGTATCTGAAAAACAAAAGGGGAGCTTAAGCCCTTCGGACTCACTTGCAACAAGTTGACAGTCGGGAAAACAGTCGTTGCGACAAAAAGTTCCTCGCCAAGTGGCCAAGACCCCAACAATCATCCATTTCCTTAAGTCCCCTGGAAAAAAGACAAATATTTCCAGGCGTGATAGATTCTCTTTAAAATCAACAGGGAAAATATGTTTTCCCCAACAGCTGAAAGCTTTGGGGTCTCAGCCCAGATAGGCTCTGGGGTGGTCCGGGGCGGCCCTGAGGTAAGGTTCCACGAGGGTTCCACCAGTGTTCCACGAGGGTTCCACGAGGCTCTGCGAGGGCTGCGGAGTGGTGCAAGCACTAAAAAGAGCACCGCATGCTGTTGGGGATATCACCTGAGCTTATTTCTTGAGCAACTGGGCTGCCCTCAGATCTGCTAAAAGTTTAACTTGCGGGTCAAATGGAAACCCAACCACTAAACACTAAAAGGATCCAAGAAGCTAAGGAACCGGACGGCTGGGAGCCACGTGGCATCATGACTTTACCCTCCAAGTCACCTAAGTGAAGGGAAACCACCGATTCCATTTACTGACTTTGAGAACCCCCAGACACCGTCCAAGTCACCGACCAAGGATGGCAGTCCTGCGGGGGAACCCTCGCAGGCCCTCCCGGAGCTCCCCGGAGCCCGGGGATCGGGGCGCCTGTTCGGTGGTGCTGGGAGCGAAGGTCGTGGTCTGCGTCTGCTGCGTGGTGGTGTTCACGGAATCCTGAGGGGAGGACTAACCCTGGACCAACTTTTGGTTCACGAACTTGACAAAAGAACACGAACCTGAACAGTAAAAGTAAAATCTGAAACATGAGCTCTTCACGGCCCTTCAAAAAACGAGCTCGATTTGCCCTCGGCAAAGAGGCTGGCAGAGGGGCCCATGGCGCAACCTGATCTTGCCGATAGCCCAGCAAGGTTCCTGGCTTGTAGCACCCTTTAGGGCTGAAAGGAAGCTTCCTGAACGGGTTCTTGAAACTTGGGTGCTCTGGATCCCCGAGCTTGTTTGTTAAAAGGACATATGAGGGGCATCCGAAAAGTTAAAGTCTAAAGAAGATAAAGAAGCAACCCAATAGCAGTGGAGGAAAGGGCTCCTAGAACCTTTGGTGGCCCCAATGCTTGGCCCTGGTTGATGCATGTTGGCCTATGGTCAGACAGTCGCGAACCGGGAAACAAGAGGGTCATCCGAGATTCAGGGCATCCACCAACTTGAAAGCGCCCCAGAACGTGGGCGAGGTTGTCGCAAGCCAAACCTTCCATTTGCTTAAGTCCCCTGGAAAACTAAAAAAATCCACTAGTCATAGTTACCCTTTAAAACCAACAGGTGAAAAGAACAAAAAATAGTCTTAAGCACATGGACGTGTCAGTCGCAACTTGCTCTGCCTCGCCCCAAGTTATGCGTAACTGGACCACAACTTCAGCCCATGGGCCGGCTTCCCGGCCCGTCTCTCTATCTAAGGGCTCAACAATGTCAGGCAAGTAGGCACATAGAGAAGTGGCCACCCCTGGTTAAGAAAGAAAGCAAACTGCACCTGTGCTTGAAAGCGTGTAGCGTGTGTAAGTATATTCACTACAGGACCCGGAGCTACGGCATTCAAAATATGCCGTTTCTGCAGAGTCTATGAGTGACTCAGGGGTCCGTTCTCCCTGGTTCTTGCGGTTCTCAAGCTTCGATCGAGCCATGTCGGAACACCCGCGTTAGGGGCCCCAATCACCCCTTGGCTACCGTTCACAAAAAGGCATGGGACAGTGACTCAGTTCAACAAAAGGGAAACCAACCAGTTTAGGGCCCCTTATTTCAAGACACACCCAACTTTTGTACAACCCACATTTCAACAACCATAAGTTTACCCCAGCCACAACCATTCGCTTGGGAACCATTATCTTCTTTCAACCTGTTGTTATAGTTGCTGGCAAACTATGGGAAAACGCTGTGTCATCGCCCCACATTTGTTCAATAGACACCGAAAAAGGAGTCACTAACAAGAAACTTACACCTGGTCAAAACCCCTAATTAAAAGTTGAACCTGTCCTTTGTCTTTACCCTAAGGGTCAAAGTATATTTTGAGGATGTGCTTTGACCCCTTTTGACCCCTACGTACATGCTAGGTACCAAGGGACCCTCCGGGTTCGTTTGTTCCCGGTCGCCCAAAACGCGCATCCCCACCGTTCGCTGCTGACAGAAGCGTCGCCCGCAAGCATTCTCTCCATCAGCTGACGGGCCTCGCGAACGACGATAAAGGACCCCTTCCTTTGCAGACCCCAAGGCTTCCAATTGGCCATGGGTCAAATTCCCGTACCCCTGGTGAACATCCCAATCCCCACTAAAATAGACTAAACTGGGTGGTGCACCTACCCCAAAATGGTACAATTGATAATTGGTACAGCCAATTGCCATCAAAACCAAGAGCAACAATCATCTGCGCTAGTACTGTGGACAAAATCCTGCACCAGCTGGGATGGATGAAGCCCTGAATACTGGGATATGCCAGCTACCTACCCACCTTGTGCGTCTTGTGGATGTGGTCCATCCACAGCAATAAGTTACAAAAAGAAAAGCTCCAAGCTGATTTTCAGCCAACGCTCCAAGAGCTGCTGTCATCATGGGGGCGGAGCGCTCAATCCCTCCGCTCAGTCTGTCTTGCGGAATGGCAAACTGGTAGCCACTTACATGTCGCACCAACTGCTACAACCTCCTTGCCCTCAGGCAAGGACATATAAACACATTCTGCCCAACACCTAGTGTTCCAACGTCCCTTTGGCGCCCCTTTAAACAGCGGCCGGGATCTTGCTTGGATAATTAACCCAAGAATTGCCCAAGCACATGGATCTTCATAAGGTTTCCCTTGCTTTACCCAGACATCAGTGATGGTTTAAACCATTGAATCGCCAACCTTGGAATCGTGTAGTTCGATTCCACTGCCATGCAGCGGCGCTCGAATCTCAGAGGCTTGCGAGCTCCGAACGTGTTTCTGTCCACCTGGAGTCTCCATGACCCTTTAAAAATGGGGTTATGACCCCTTTATTTTGGGGAATGACCAACCATTTTTTAAGGGTCATGGAGACTCGGTCCATGACTCCAGGCAGAAGGATGGGTTTAAAAAATACCTTCTTCGAGCGACACCTGCCCTACCGATCACCCCATCTTGTGCGCCTCGTCCGCCCTCGCCTCAGGCGTTGGGGATTGAAAAATGCAACTGCGAGCTGGAAATCAGAGGTTAAAGAACAGGTGAACTGTGAATCTGAATCAAGGAAAAAACACCAAGCCGAAAAAAGGACTTTGTTTAGGGTTTTAAATGGAATCTAGTAAGGGACCCCTTTCCAAATAGGATGTTGATTCTAAATGATTTAGGACTTGATTACAATTGTATCATAACTTGAATAACTAGAATCTAGTAAGGATAAATAAGCTGGTTGCTTCTTCTACGTAATTCAACCATAAGCTTCGCACCATAATTTGAAATGGGGCGTGCTTTGCAAGTAGCTGGCATTGTTGATCAGACTTTAGTTTTAACGCAAACAGAACCTGATAAGGAAAGGCAAGCCGGCTGCTTCTTCTGGTTCTCTGAATAGAATTCGGCTGCCGTCAGGTGGAATGCCCAGGCCGCGATTGCACACCTTCCATGTTTCTTCTTGCTGGTCCCAACCTCCAAAAGGGGCAAAAATCCGCCAGAAAAACAAAGACATGCAGGCCCAATGTGCCGAGAAGCCTAGGGGGCCACAGGGTCTGCATGTTCTTCGAGTTTTTATTTATGCTTGTTTAACCATTTTTAGTTGCTTTTAGGCATCAGCTACTGAAAAGGAAGGCCACCAGTCTTTGGGGTACCCCATTTTGATTCATCACCACTTGGTACTAAAGAGGAGTCCCCAAATCTGAAAGCCTGTCTCTGGCTGAGACTGTCCCAACCTTCGCCTCCCCCCGAGTTTTCGTGGTGGCTCATTTCGGTCGCACCCAACTGGCTCCGGCTGCCAGCTCTTGAGCTAAGGCAAGCGGCGTCCACTGTCTTCTGCGTCTGGCGAGGGAATGCGAGGGAATCTCACGGGAGAAAAAAAAAACGAGCCTCGGTTGCCACTGCATATTCGAGCATCCAACGCGTCAGCCAATCATGACGATCAAGTAATATATAATAATACAGTATAGCATTTGGATTCTGGTCAACCAACGAGAAATATTGGCCATCTTTGGTGAGCTGTAAGAGTTCAATCAATTTCCACAGCGGCCCCAAGACAGGCTTGCTCCCCCAAAGGGACGGCTTAGAATTATAAGCTCTTGAAGTGCAAGGCAGCATCTCTCCTCAAACACGAGCGGCTCCATGGCTGCCACAATGCACCCTTGTCAGGACTCGAGTGCCATTTTCATCCCCAGCCGTCTGGACTTTGGGACCCCCCAAAGGTCGGGGCACATTTCATTGGCCCAGGATGTCCTTGGCCACACTGGATCCTTTCCTGTGGGTGTCTTTGCTCGAGGCACCCGGAAGTGATTGAAATATCTGCGGAACCAACGCGGCCCAACTCGACCCCCGCCTTTCTCAAACGGCCGAAGAACTTCAGGAACAGGCGGTTCACCTGAGATGTGAGCCGTGCATTCCGGACGCATGAACAGAAGCAGGCGGACGTTGAGTATTTCGGCAGATACCCCTTCCGAAGAGGCCTTACCAGGGCAGGGGGAGGTACCTGACAAAAACCTGTTGACAGAACCAAACAGGCAACATGCAAAGAGCAGCGAGGTGGATCTGCTTGGTTGAGGGTCGCTCCCCGCCCTTCAGCTGCCAAAAAAAAGAACCATTCGCCAAACACAGTGGTGAAATCAAACCTCCCAAAGGCATCCTTCGATAAGAAAAACCGCTTCGCACTCGTGTGCTGGCGGAATTGCGGCGCAATGTTCGCAATGTTCGGAAACCAAGTTGCGGTGCCAGTTTTTGAAGGATTGCCTTACACTCCACATATCAAGTCGATGAAGCGCACCCTGAACATGATTTCACTGATTGAGGGATCGAACCCGCTATTTTCAGGTTGGTGAATTGCTGAAAATGTCCTACTACGATAGTGGTAGTACAAGTATCTCCAGCAAGTAGCAACCCCAATTAGTGTGGTACATCAGGTATCGTTTGATAGCTGCTCCAAGCAGTGCAGAGACTTCATTCTTGGTGGTTTGCACATCATTCAGTGCAGACACCTAAAGGTAGAAATCTAGCTGGTCACTACAGTGACTTAGCTGCAGGCACTGGTTACTGAAAGAACCCGCCCTAAACCAAAATCTGATGGCGCCGACCCTGGAATTTAATATTTAATTTCCCTTCTGAGAAAAAGCGAACCATGACATTGGAGAACATCTCAGCTAAGTGTTCGCCATAGCCGGTCGTGATTCAAGGGCTCAATGTGTGGCTGAGGGTCTCCAGTCGGACAAACATTTTGATGGATGCTTGCAACACGAAATGGGATTCATTTAGCAAGCCGCGGAAATAAATAAAGCACACATGCAAATTGTGGTACTACAGCGGGACCTAAGGAAATGCACTTCCGCCATCTTGGGGCCTCGGCCAAAAGTTGGATCTTCTAGCCACCTGTAAATAAGAACCCCCGCCCAGTAACCGGACACATGCCTCGAAGGCCCAGCTACCACGGTTTTAAAACTAATTGGAACCCAAAAAAGCCCGAACCCCCCCCAAAAAAACTAGGATTCTAAGTGTGCCTCTCAACCGGGTGGTGCCCCCCCTAAGAATCGGCTGCCGTTTGACCTTCAACGGGTCTCCCCTCCCGCGCCTGGCGTGGAGGTGGGATGGCGTAGGCCTGGCGCAGCTTACGGCGGGACTTTGGTTCAATTGGACCAGGACCTGGTGTCGAGGTTAGAATAAGGGTGCCAACTTTTTTCTGCGGTCTATTTTAGTAGGGGAACCCTCTCCCACAAAAGGGGAGAGAAAGGGCACGACCTAGCTGTGTTTGTCTTCCTTGTGGCCTTAAAGCTCAACAGAAAGGTGGCCGCCAAAAACAGATCGAGCGAAATCAGGATTATTTTGAGCGTGGAAACAAAAAAAACAGCACTTGACCTGATCAGTCTAGGAGGCAACCAGAGGACCTTGACAGTTTGGGGTGAGTTCTCACGAATCCCTTGAAACGATGTACACTCCTTCCATGCAAAAACAGAACCTCCTTTGTTTATATCTCGGAACGGGCCTCCCAGTGCCAGGAGTTTCAAGTCAAGGGACTGACCTGCGCTCAGCTTCGTGTTTTGGTACTCGATGTGTGTCGCAAAAAAGAACTGACCCATTCGACCCTTTGGACAGGAACAACACACAAACACGCCGTTTTCCGCAGTTTGTGACCAAGGGAATGTTGTGGGGGGAAGCAGAACAATGTCCGCAAGTTAAACATGAATGTCAAGGAGCACATATACCTGCATGAATACAGGCACATCCTGGCACATACGTATGTTTTGTTGTTTGGGCGGAATCCCGACAAAGGGGCCATTTGAAGCCTGAGCTTCATGACGCTAGTCGGGTCCAGAAAGAAACAAATGCGCCTTGGTCAGAAACCATCACTTGTTGTTCGGTTCACGTCTGGGGCTGCTGTGGTGAAAACTCAACGTGTGGGACCTACTCGACTCAAGGCTCCCAAGAACACACACACACACACACAAAACGGAGTTATCTTACTTCCTGAGTGGACTGGCCAAGACAGTCCACAAAAGTCCGCAACTGCCCAAACCCGCACCCGCGGGTGCGGTTTTCATCATCTACTGGGTGCTAAATCGGCGGTCTTGGGAAAATACACAATGCCAATGTATATATATATATATATATATATCCCCATACCAAGATGTTCTCCTTCAACACATACATGTTGCAGCTTTTTTGGTGTAGAAAGCCTTTCTGTTGAGGAACACCTGGAGTCCTGCTAAAGATTAGAGCATGTGACCCATATCCCCTTTTCATCTTCCTTTAGAGGAATTTACAATAATTGACGCAAGTTCAACAGTTTGCTAAGGAGGAAAACTCAAGGACCGCTCCCGCCAACAAAGAAAGTCGAAAGGCCAGCTAAGTCTGGCAAAGACTTAGTGACTTAGTGGTGACCCGTGCAAGCCATCCGTTGGTTTCCTTGAAAAATCCCTAGGTGTCCTTCCCGCCCGACGAAGAAACACAAAAAGGTTCCCGCTTCAACGACCAGCTAAGCTTGGCAACTGCCCCCTCCGAAAAACCACCCCCAAAAAAAAACACAAAAAACCGGTTTGGCCGAAGAACACAGGGTTGCCATGTTGCTCCTCCTTTTCTTCGGCTCGGATGGTTGCTGCGCCTTCTTCGGCTGGAGGCGCCGAGCGCTTGGTGCCCCGCACGCCTCCTTGGCGCGGAAGTCCGTCCGGCTCGGGCTCGGGGGCGGGGACTTTTTCTTGAAAAGGACAGAACGCAGTACAACCCGAGCAAAACGCCCCGCAGGGTCGGGTTTTCCCTTTAAAGGAAAAGACGGTACACAAATGGCGCCGTCCCTTTGCCCAAGCGTTCCTTCGCCCCACTAAAGGAATGGCAAGGACCCAGCTTGGATGATAAGAATCCGGAAAAACGTTGGTTGTACGAACCCCCGTTGTTTTAATGGTGGTTTAAGCCCAGGTTTTTTGTTTTTCGCACGGGCTATAAAAAGTGATGTTTGACACAATCGCTTTCTGGCAGGAACTTGGAGCCTTCTCAGGGGTCAAAATTTGAAACCGCTGCCATTGAGCCTGGTCGCTAGCTCCGTTTACAGATTCCATTTCGGACACGCTTTTCGTTGCGCGGCACAGAATAGCCATGTCCGAAACAGTGCCCTCCATGACAAGCTTTGGTGTAACAAAGCCAGTTGGCATAGTGGTGTTCATTCCAAAAGGTAGTCCCCCCTCTGTTCCCTCCAAACTGCTGGGTTAAGCGTGCGAGACTCTAAGCATCCCGGACACCTTTTCACAAACAACGATATCTAGTAAGCCACTGTCAGACCAAACTTTCAGATCTCAGGAGCCCGTTGCAGAATTTCAAGCCACTCACTCATTCAGCAGCAAGCATTTAAAGCATAGTCTGACACCCTCCGTTGCAGGAACCTTAGCCATGCCATCCAACCAACTCACAGAGCCAAGCTAAGAGGGATCTCAAACGTTTGCCAAGCCCTCAAAAAGTCAGAATTCACAGTTTCACAATTGGGCAGATTCGTCTCGGTTTCTTTTTTGGGCAGATGTCTCGGCCCGGCCAAATTGGTTCCAACGAAGAAATTCAGAGTCTCGGTTTTGTGTTTGGGCATCGGGGCTCGATGCCCAAAAAAGGCTCCTACTCAAGAAGCTTCGTGTCTCGGCTTCTGATTGGAAACAGTGGGCAAGGTCATCGCGTCTTGGCTTCTTACTTGGCCAAAGGGGCCCGTTGCACAAAACAATTCCTTGCAAAAAAGCCCAGTGTTTCAGTTTCTTATTTGGGCAGATGGGCCCGTTGCCCGCTAAGAAGCTCAGTGTCTCAGTTTCCTATATGGGCAAATGGGCCCGCTGCCCAACAAGGTCCTCACCATGGGTCGCGGTTGGCTTGTCGCAAAATCCCTAAGAACTGCAGGCGATACAGAGACCTGCCAGGTCAAAACATGACTCACGCAATACTATGCTACGAATTTCAGTGTTACTGGCTCCACATGTCCGGAAAATCTGCTTGGAAAAAAACAAAAACATGGCTGATGACAAATTGGGTCAGATCCCTTACAAATTCCTATCCACCGCTCGGGGCTGTGATGCAACAGGTAGTTGAGCTGCAAGTTGCACAAAACGTTGTGCCGAATTGGCAATAGCAAGTGGTAAGGATCGAAGCCCACGCTGTCCGAGTCCAAGTCACAGCATTTGCCAGGATGCACTGCACCACTTCACTGGGCGGGGTCAAACGCCGTGGCTTTTAGCGGGGCTTGCGGGGGGGCTTTCGGGGCATTCTCGGAACTTGTGCCAGGTTTACCATGGCGTCAACATGTTTGCAGCTGATCTCTGGGCAAACAAAAAACCCAAGGAGCAAATGCTGGCCAACCAGCTGCTCTTGCATCTGTAAACATACTAGGACATGGCTCTGTGTGTGTGTGTGTGTCTGTGTGTCCACCTTGGGTGCCCGCGCTACCTGGTCATGGATGCAGTAGAACGGGGGCGTTATCATTGGGGCATGGTGAGGAGAGAAACATGTGGGTATGGGTCAAAATTAAACCACCAAAGGACCGCAGGTTTTAGTCCATGTTTCCATGTAGCAGGGTTCCATTCCTATCTTTGACCCACAGCCATGTCAAACAAAAGACGCAAATTAGTTTCCGGGGCTGCCTCATGGCGTAGCAAGAACAAACCGCCGGCGCAAGTCAAATCCAAAGCGCCACGATTCATAGCAACCATTCCCTCGTGGCCGAGAACCAGCGAGAAAGTGCAGTGGAAGCCAGTATAATTTTCTTTGACGCCAACTCTCGCAAAGGGTAGCCGCCTTTTTGACAGCCTGCCGTGGAGTCCTAATACCTACTCGGGTTTTGTTGGGGGTCTACACAAGAACCGACAAGCAACAAAGCGACAAACAAGCAAGCAAGCAAGCAAGCAAGCAAGCAAGCAAGCAAGCAAGCAAGCAAGCAAGCAAGCAAGCAAGCAAGCAAGCAAGCAAACTCAACCAACAACACCTGAGCCACGTCTAGTTACTTTTGTTTACCCCGTTTGCTCACAGCATTTCTCCAACATCCCTGAAAGGTAGAAGATCAAATCTGCAAGGTGCTGGCCTATACCTGAAAGGTGTGAAAGGCTTGTGTCCAGTGGCTCAGGGTGAACATTTGGGTGTGGCTCAAAACTTGTTCCAGTTCCAGGCGTGAACGTTGGGGTGTGGCTCAAAATGAAGCAGCGAGGGTTACGCAGGCTGAAAAGTCTTTTGGTTCTAGTTACCAAGGTACACCAGGGTGCCACTTTGGTACATTTCTTTGAGCCACAGCCATGTCCCACCGGTCGGATCCTCGAGCGCGAGCCTGTGTTTGCAGAACAAGCCCATCGAGGCGTTGATCTGGCACGCGGCTCTGACCCAAAGGCGCAAACGTTGCTGTTGAGACTCCCCCGATCTTCACAGGGAACCCAGAAAGGGGGTACCTGCAAAAGGGGTGTGCTCTAAGACCTATATTGTTTGCCTTCCATCTTGGTCTGCAGAGTAGCAGTGAGTTTCAATACTTTGTATACAACCAAGCCAACTCATTGTGTTGAAATCGGTCATATGAAACCACTATCATACAATTGCTTCCAGCTGCCATTTCTTTAGCAAGCTGATTGCTGCTTGCCATGATGACGAACACCCCTGGTTGCATCTTATACTGTAGTGGATCACCTGAAATCATTCAGCATTCTGAGACCGAGGCATACCCAAAATCACAACATATCCGCTACACGACTATACGCCCGTAATACGCCCTGTATTCCTTAAGCGAAACCTGTCGGAATTGCCATCGCTGAGAACCCCTCACAGCTTAGCAAGGCCCCCCCTTGCATCGATCCATTCCCATCAGCTCAGACTACCTGGTTGGGGATCAAAGTTGCCAATGTCAGCCAGCTTCACCAAGCCGTGCCGACGAGCTGAACTGGTCTTCAGTGCTTTCATGTGTTCATTCTGCATTGCTTGGTCAGATGTCAAAAGAGCTGTGACAACAGGTTGAAAGCACTGCGGAAACACCGGACTAAGTTAAGCCTGTTGCGATTTCCTGAGAACCTCCCCTTCAATTATCCGGATTTTAGTTTTCGGCCCAGATTCATGGCTTCCTTTGACAGAGCCAAAGTCTGCAAAGGAAGCAACCCTCAGCAGAAAAGCCATCCGAACAAGTACATAATCCTTCCTGCCTCCCAGGCCTATGTCATACAGCAAAGTTAGATATCCATTCAGACAGTGCCTGTTCCAAACACGGCCCGCTAGACAAACTTGCAAAAGCTAGGCAAAGTTACGACAAGCTAGGAAAATCCCTGAGCTAAGAAACAACAAAAACGCAACATAACGCATCCAGCAGCAGCCTCCCCACCCCCCATCCCCAGCGCTACCCATCTGTTTGGTCACCACTCGGGTCAGGCCATCTGTTTCTTCACCACCACCCATCATCCCACACAAAGCCAGATTTAACCAGCTTCCCACAGCAACCCAAAGGACGCCATAGAAGCAACTTTTCCCCCATCGAAACCCAACATATTTCTGAACCTCAGTTTTCCCAACATTCCCCAGCTGCGCAAGCCACTGCCACTGCTGTCCCTTCACCTCTGAGGGAACTAGACTCCTGCGCCCTGACAGTTCTCCTACAGACTCCCCGGAAGATTCTCACCCATGCTCTTTCTCAACCTAATGGGATTTGCAACCTAACGGGATTTGTGTAAACCAATAATTTGAAGAGACATCTACATATAGTTGTTCTGACTATGGATTTCTAGCTTCAATCTCAATGAGCCAGAGTCAAAAATTATGTGTCCCCAGCTTTGCATTTTGCTACGCCCCTGATCCTCATGGGCTGTTTTGGCGAATGTGGCCCATGTCATCCGCAGCCTGTACTACAGTAGATGACAGCAGAGTTGCTCCAAACAAGCCTGGTTCTAAGGGTTGATTCTGCATTCTTTCCAACCATCGTTCCTGTCGAAAACCGGCCGTTTCTGTGGGTTTCCGGAGGTTTTCTAGAAAGAAGGATCCCTGGAAAGAATGGGGAGGGTAGCACTAGACTAGAACTGCACAGAGGTTCCTATCTGTTGGGTTGACTTCAGGCGAGTTTCTGGAGATATAGATTTTGGTGAATTCTGTGTCTCTCACTTGCGACGAGATGTTGGCATATGAACAGTCTGATTTACGAGGTCTGTTACAAACACCCCCTTCCATGTGAGGTGTGGGTTACAATCCATTAACCAGAATGAACCCGTAGCTCCCAACTTGGTATCCCAACTTGGAGTTGGAACATGGACGACCACAAAGGAAATACGATCTGGCGATCTGATACGGGGTGTGGTTCTATCGACCTCATTGGCAATCTTGCATTTGCCAACTTGCCGAGTGACGTAGGCCGCACTTCCTTTGACAATCCTGAGTGGCATGGTGATTTGTCGGGAAAAACACAAACGACAAACGGTCTCTCTTTTGAAGAATGCAATAGGAGAAAGTATCAGAAAGCCAGCAAAGTCTGGTTGCGGAGCGTCCTATTCTGAAACACACAACCTTGTTGCCCTCAAGACTGCGCAATGGCGAAGAAATCAAATGGAGCCACTAATGATTGCTACCAACAAGCACAGCTCATCCACCCCTTAGCTTACTTGTCCAACAGCGCTATCGAAACTCGACAGGATCCCAGTAACTTATAAACATTATCGCTGACCAAACTACGTAATTGAAAACAATAAATAACATCTACCTATATGTGTATATATATATATGTTCCCGTCGCCCGTCGTCCTCCCCCCCCACTCAACTATCGACATGAGGGAAGGTTGCCAGGGGTCTTTTTTGACTTGCGCCCGTTTTTTCCACAGGACTTCCGTGCGAGAATGAACAAAATGGCTCCAGGCCAAAATGGGACCCCATCCATTCAGGGGCGGGGGCGGGGGGGGCAACCATCCCCACCCATCCCACAGGGAGGGGGGGTTGTACGGTCACACTGTGCTACCTTCTTGACTGACCATAACCATTGGGGGGCCAAGGAAGAATGGATCATGTATGTATATATATATATATACAGACTACATTTATACACCATGTGTATATATATATATATATTATATACATACACAATCTACACATCTAAGTTTGTAGTTAGAACCGTGATGCCCTCTACTTGTAGGCCAAACGCTGGAGGCTAGGTCAAAAGATCATGTCGCAATGTGTTGGTCTGTTGCCCCCACACCCCGAGTGCGGTTGCCCCCACACCCCGAGTGCGTCCGTTTCCCCTTAGTGACATGGCAATCGTCCTTAGCTACCCCAAAGAAATGTGGGTGTGGGGCGAATTGAGGCCCTGATTTACACTTGTTACGGTTTGCCTTAGAGGTTCATATACATATGGCTCACCATTTTTGGGGACCCCCCATCATGGTTGGTTTCCTTTCTGTGTCCCTTTAATACCAAACAAAAACGGGTTCCCTCAAACACATACACATATCGTGTCATATGGGTCAAAGCTCCAAATCTGCGGGCCTCAACCCTTTTTAGGTCAAACTGTCCGAAGGGGTTGATGGTCTGCCCCCCTACCAACCAGGGCCGTTTTCCCCATGGCAGACACAGGACTCACTACCTGAATCCAAGCAGGAACCAATCCACGCAAAATTTCGGGGACCTGCGCTCAGCACCGGGGGCAAACGCGCGGGGCTGGGCCGCGGGGGGCGAGCAGAGTTGACTGGAGAATGCAAATTCAAGCGAGCGACCTGAAAAACCGGCCCAAACTGGCCGGTTTGTGGAAGGTCGGAGAAGACTTCCCCACAACCCAAGGGACATGAAGTGGATTTGAATGAAACCCAATCACATGCGGTCCGGACAAAGTGAATAGGGGAAATGTAAACACGGAAAAGGACCCCCTTTCTGCTTTCGATGTGACCGACAGGAAGACCACCAAGAACCTGTTTTTGTTGCGGTCCAGTTCCTATGCCAGGAAGCACCTACCACCAACTATTCGCCTAAAGTAAAAATACTTACTAACGACTCATTTGAGTAGTCCCATGGTGTTGTAAGGAACCACAACAAATTGAGCAGCCCCCCCCTCCCATGTCGTCGAAAAAGCAACCACAGGCTACCACTAATATTGTCCCTTGCTCATAGCTAAGATATTACATTCGCATGTGTTTCTTGTACCATGCCGAACAAATAGGCAAAAAACGCCCCCGGATAACCATCAAGTGGAGCATGTCGACTTTCGCGTTAGAAGGCCTCGACAAGTCCACTCTTGGATGTCATTGGGCTTTTGTATGAAGTCCATTGGGTTTTATACGAAATCCATTGGGTAACACAGAATCTCGGGAAATCAACTTTGGACCGTCTAGAAAAAACATCTCCCTTTCCTTGTACGGAGCCTTCCAAAGAAAACGAGCTACCGGTGAAGATCTGGCAAAGCCTGGCCACGGGGCACTCATCTAACTGGGACATTGGTGATGTCTGGGGACCTTCTGAAAATTCGTAAGCCTGGCATAAGTCGAAGTCTACCTGGGGAAGAATGGGGGAGATCCTGCAAAGTAATGCCCTGGAAACAAAACATGGGCGTGTCTGGTTTCGAGGGACCCCCTTCTTTTTGGAACCCTTTTTTTGTGGGAACCAAAAGGAACACCATCATGTTGAGGGGACCCCCTAAAAAACACCCACATGTGGGTATCTTAACATGCGCTATGACCAGCAAGCACCCTCCCGAAACTAACATCCTAAATCCAGGTTGGTTCATAAGGTTGCTTACGTTTCCCCGTACAACATCACCTACCTCAGCTTTACCCATATCCCATGAACTGACAAAATAAGAAGCATTTGAGAGGTCCCAGTCACCCTACCTCAAAACACATCTTGCTTAATTTTCCCAAAGGGTCTGTTGGTACCTTTGTAAGGTTGTACTTGAGTCAAAAGGCATCCCAACATACTTGGACTCGGGCGTAGCCTTTAAAAAACCAACTGGGAACAACTGCTTGAGCAGGGCTGAGTGAAAACATTTTGGCCATATGGGTATGTGGACCCCCAAATGGTCAGTTCTTTTTGGCGTCCGTTTAAGCCAACGCCAAAAAGGGTACCCTTGGAGAAACCACAGCACCCTTCTGAAAAACGCATTACTGGTTTTGTTGAGTCTGCCCAAGGGTTCGATCTCGTAGCCGAGCCGCTCAGTGATCGGCGTGATCGGCGTTCTCTGGAGCATTTCCTTGGCCAAAGGAAGGGCCAACACTCCCTCGACCTTCCCATCCTCCGGACAGGTTGCACAACCAGATCCCTTCCTCACAATCCAACACGGAATCCCGCGATCCGAATCCAAGACAGGTTGAACTCGGTTGCCGCTTTCGGATTTCGATCGATGAAATGTTGCGGGACGAAGCCACCGCAATATTAAGCCCCCATGAATCAACAGTACTATAGCACTAGGTCTTCCAAGGACCCACAAAAACTGATTGTTTCTCGTGGTTCAAAAAAGGGCATCAACCAAAATGCGGGTTCATTTTAATTTCCCGGTTAAACCAACCTTAAAAGGTATTTGATTTCGAATCAATCAGCCAAAGGTGTGATCACGGCAGAAGATGATTCAAGGGTCCCGCCCTAGCAATATACCCCATCGAACAGAGCCGTCTTTCTGCGGCAGCACTGCTTTTATTTGGCTCAGCTATTAGCCACCCTGATAGGGAAAGGAAATCATTCTTTTGGGGGTTGACCCTGTTACAACGACTTTTGCCCCCCCCCCCCCCCAACACACTCGCTGATTCTGGGCGCTATTTGGTGAAGCGGAAAATGCACTGTCAGGATCACCATGCCATTTCTCCCTGCTTCGGCACCAGGTCTGTTCGTCCGCCACCCAAACTCGGCTGATTCGGCAACTTCGACTTTTTTGTTTTTTGCCACGACAATCAACAGGGAAAAACGGCTCTCCCCTAAAAAGGGACTCCTGAATGGCTGTGTCTCAATAACATGTACACAAATGGCACCTTGGTAAATGGAACCAAGCACTTTCAACCTGCGCAACCCCAGCTTTTTAATTTTGAGCCACACCCAAGTAGGAACCAGAGCCTCTCTAATCCCCTATGGCTGTGGCTCAAAAAAACGGGTACCAAAATGAAACCCTGGTAAGTGGAAACATGGACCAACACCTGCGTAACCCCTCCCCGAGAACTCCCAGACTTTGAGGACCCCGCACTCATCTTTTGACCATCCTCCCCGATGCCTTCAAACTCCCTCATGCACTTCTGCCAGCATTCCGCCTTGGATCAGGTCCACAAAAGAGGTGGCCTCTATGCAGCTTTTGGGTTGGTTGACCAAACAAGGCTGTGCAAAGTTAGGTTTTGGGAGGTTGGCTGGGAAACGGAAGCTGAAAGGAATCACAAAGAATGCTTGGCGGTCGTCTGCAACTGCGCCTGAAGGAAATGATGTTAGGGTGTCCATCATCAACCCCTGAACCACTCATTCAGAATCAATGATTGAATAGAGGCTATGTTGCACACCAAACTCTTGAGATGCTCTACATCTTTAGCGACATGAAGGAATGGGGAAACCCCAACCCAAAAAAAGCTCCATATTCCCTTGGGTAGTGGTTTGGAGGTGGCTCTCTTCGCCTCAAAGGTGTCTCACGTTATTTCCCGGATCCCGTCATAAGCCAACCCCCCGACACACAAGTGACTGGACCACGCCAAAACCATGGGCTTTCAAATTCTTGCTGAACAGCCGAGTTGACTGGCCGGAACAAGTTCCAAACCTGTGTCAGCCAGAAAAATGAGGACGGCACCCGCCAACAAGAAGTCGTTCAAGTTTGAAAAGGTACGAATATCTCATGCGCTGAAGCCAGAAACTGGAATTCGACTTGTTGTACTATGCATCATGCTGACAAATACCGAATCAATCGGGTTGGGGCTCACTGAACTGAAGTATGCGCCCAACATTGTTGGTGCCCTCCTGAAATGAACAAAATAACAAAACAATAGCCCTGCGAGCACCCCAACATGAGTAGATCAAGGGAACCCTTTTAGCCTTGACCGGCCGTTCTCCCGCCTTTTGGAGTTGCGCAATGGCAAGGGGAAGCCCTACGATACACAAGACAAGCACGGGCTACCGCCTCCCTCATGTTGCCCAGGGTTGAAACTTAGAACCACATATTTTCTAGCCTCTTGGCTCGATCATTGGTACTAGTAGGGTCAAAGCAACCCTGTTCAGGGAACAGGTGCTCGGCCAAAACAAGTGAAGAGTAGTGTTTGCAAGGTTCGAGGCTTGCCGACTGCTCGGGCGCGTCTCTGGCGCAAAGCGCGGGCCGAAAGCAGACCAGGGTTGCACGAATGTCCCCTCACATCAACTCGAGTGGCAAAGGGGTGTGTCAACACCCCAGGAACATCTAAGAACCATCCGACATGCCAATTGAGCAAACATCAAACCTCCCACAAAGAGCATTCCTAAATCTAGTGGGATTGGGTGTATCATTGTTGAGAGTGCCTGTTTTCATGATGGTTTAAAGCGAAGCCAAAGGCAAAACCCAAATCCAAGGGGGTCCGAATCTTGACGAGTGCCCATGTCGATTTTTCCGAGGTGCTGTGACAGGAGACTGAGCAAAGCCCGAATCCTCCTGCAGCATCCGGCCAAACCCGGAGACGCCTGGCGCCGGGTTCGCTTACCTCACTTCCTGAGTGGATTGGCCGTTTCCGAGGATAGACCCAACAAAAATGTTGGTTTTCCGTTTGCTTCCCTTTGATCACAAACCAAAAGAAGGTTCCGGGACCCCAACTGGGTTCTGGGGAACCCAGTTGGCACAATTTGATCCCCTGAACTAACACACAAGGGAATTGTGACGTCTACTTCAATGGTCTCAATTCCGTATGGGCATGCCTTTCTATAGGTCCCCCACTTTTGTTAGGGAAACAAAAGAAAGACAACCACAAGTTCGGACCTGAAGCAAGGCACAGCCACAAGGGTCCAACTTGCATCCCGACCTACCCTGGACTGGGATCCCCAATTTTGGCGTGGACTGGGATCCCAAAAGTTGCCATGGGGGGAGTCTTAGGGGACTGCTCCACGGGGGGATTCCTTTTGCAGGTTGCCCTCCAACCACCAACGAACGGGTGCTTCAGAGTCGGTGCCCCGAAAATAAGAGATGATTTTAGAGAAGACCCCAGGAAATCTACAGTGATATCATTTCAGGGAACTCCCGATTGAGTTTTGTTTGGCCCAGCTGAGAAGCTGACTTGGGGTGGTGCGTTTGGCCTGGCGAGACAAGAGCAAAATCGACAAAACCGTGAGCCGTGTCTGAGGCGCTATTGGCAACTGGCCCCGGGAATCCATTCACCAAAACCAGGTTTCGGCAGTCATACTCAAACCATGGTTTCATGAAAAAGTTACGGTTTCTCGGAGTTTGCAGGCGAACTAGTGTCCCCCCCGCCTCTGAACCAAGACATGTGCGAATTACCAAGTGATTAACAGAAACAAAACTCCCAGCTTTCCCGGATCCGTTCTCCGCAGCTTGCCTACCATATGAGTTTGCCTGGGATCCACTGGCATCATGAAGACCTTTCCACACGAATCACACGCATCATGTTCTGCGGCGAACAATGACACGAGCTGCGTGGAAACCGCAGGCACCAAAAAGGAACTCATCTTCTTCCATGGTTTTGCCTATATCTATACATATAAATAAATATATATATATATATATGTTGTATATATATATACATATATCCTTGTTGTTGTGTTTTCTGTTTTTGTTTTTTTTGGGGGTGTAGTACTTGGATAGAATTTGGGCTAGCCGATGACAGAGATGACTCCACTTAAGGTTACCTCCAGAGGTCGAAGAGGCCTCCACAAATGGAGAGGAAGATCCCCAGCGCCAACGCCATGACCTGGCATTCAGCAGTTGTTTGGTTGAATGATCAGTTTCCCTCAATTCTAGGGGTACCCTCCCCTGTCTTTCCAGGGATCCTTCTTTCTAAAAAGCACAAGAAACCCAAGGAAATTGGCCGGTTTCGAAAAGAACGATTGGTGAAAAGAATGGAAAATCAAACGCTAGACTTTTGGATTGGTGGTTTGGTGGTCAAGGAGGGGTTTTCCCATCAACCCCCTACAAAAGCCAGGGTTCAAATCCCCAAATCACCAACCCCAAGCTGGTTCAGGTCGGATGGTTCAGGGTCACTCCAAGGAGTTTGCAAGGATGTTGGGGAATGAAGCGGAAGGGGATCCCCAAACACTTTGAACAAGAAAACCACTGCTTGCGGGCCATTCCCTCCAATCGGATCGAGAGTTGACACGTCGAACTCGCGTCTCCCGCTGAGCATGCGGAAATGCCTCCCGCTGAGCATGCGGAAATGCGGCGGCGATTGCTAAGAAATCCTGTCTAAGCCCTTGGAAAGCATGCGTGTCGAAACCCCGAGCTTGCACCAAATCACTAAATGACTAGGATCGAGGCTTGGTTAGTGGATCATGGAATCACCGCCCCTATTCCGAGCACAACCAGTAATTAGAGGGACGGTTAAGGGCCAAAGCACCCACATTCATAGACTGATTCAAATACATGGGGCCGGGAGCCATTTCTGCCTTGTGGTGACTATAAGTGACCAGTGGCGATTAGGGGCCAGTAACAACCATCAAGGGCCGTAACCTTCCCGTGGCTCCCCTTGCTGTCGCTCTGAACCAGTAGTGGACAAATGAACGCCAGCTGTTCCATCTCAATCTGCTCTTCTTCAAAACCACGCGGAAAGAACAGGTAGAGTACAGGTATAAGTTGATGTATCACTAAAAAGCCCTTGAGGAATGGTGTGAGAAGGCTACCAAAGGGACAGAAACCGTGTGAAAGTTCTACAGACAAGAATTCGGCCTACGCAAATAGTCACGTGGGGTGCTTGATGTCATTTGAGAGAAATTCCTGGGAAACTGAAGGAAAACTCTCTCGAAACCCGCCAGGACTGGCGATTGCCTGACGGTGGCGTGGGACAGGCAACTTCCAAAAACAGGGATCCTTGCATGAAAAACACCTGAACATTGCAACTTGTCCATGCTGGTTTCCAACTTTATTTTGGTGTGGGAAAAAGCCCGCCATGTTTCAAATGGCAAGGCAAAATGGAGATCTTTTAAGGAGGCTTTTTCGCTTCTTCCGCGCCCCAGGTCCCCGGCTTCAACTTCCTCGGCGATCAGAAAAAGGCGAAAGCGCTTCGGAGCCAAGAATCGTCTCGCGCGGGCATGTCAAAGTTTCACGACCGTCCGACCTGTCGAAAACACACACCAAACGCATCAAATACCAAGGTTGCCCAAAGTCGCCTCCCTTTTGGGCCATTGATATTTGTGTGCTATATAAACTGGGTCGGAGTTCGGGAGTTGTTCCTGGCCAAAAGGGTCCTTTGTTTTCTCAAGAAGCCAGCAGTGTTGCATGCAAACAAACTCCAAGGGCAAACCGAATAAACTGCAGGGGGCATCCAACCATTCATTCACTTGCGGCTGTCTTCGAAGCTGCTTGCTGGTTGCCAATGTTTCCAACGTCCCTTTCCCCAAAGCTCCGAGCTCAACTTGGCTAAAGCTACCAATTGCACTCCATTCTTATAGTCAGCGATCAGCAGTTTCCAGCATGTGCCTTGGAATGATGGCTTCCAGTGGCTTGCCGGAAGCCCAACCGAATCATCGACCCAGTGAGTCAATTCGAGCAAGTCGTGTTCAACCAAACGAACAAGTGGCCGATGTGCGGAAGCTCTGGACTCTTACTACCTTTGGACTTGCGCACAACCCTATGTGCGGATCGGCGTGGCCGATGTGCTATACTTCTTAAAATGCCCACGCAACCCTCTGCTTGATTTGAGCGTGCGCGACCCTCTGCGGCGATGGGCGTGGTCGAGGACGTTTCGTACATTTCAACATGCCCGGCGCGGTCGATGTGCAAAACTGCGACTTTTGCTAATTCCCGCGATTCATTCTCTGGCCTTTCCTAGGCGTTTTATGGTAGTTTTGGGTGTGTTGGGCGTTCAAAGTTATTTCTATCAGTTTTGGGCGACCCCCGAACCCAAAAAACGTGTTTTCTGATTTGCGGGCGTTTGCCGGGTTTTGCGGGCGTTTGCGGGCTTTTTGCGGGTAATCCCGGGTGGGAAAAGCGCAAACAGGGACCAATTCTGAAATCTCACGAACATACAGGAGCTTTGGTGGGCGACTTCACGAAGACAACATCGAGATCTAGGAGCTAAAGACGAGAAAATAATGACTTCTTCAGGATTGAAATTTGTGCGCGCGCGACCCTCTGTGCGGATCGGCGTGGTCGATGTGCAAAACTCTGCTTTTCTGCACTCGCAAATCAGTCGCGAGAAGTTGCAATTGTCTCGAAGTGATGTGGTATGCGCAGACACCGAAGCATTATCAAATAAGGACGTACATAAACACGTGGACACTTGCGCATCGCAACTTGCACAAGGAAAAACTTGCGCAGAACAAGTTGCAAAGCACTTGCACAGAGCACTTGCACAAAGCACTTGCCGCAAAGCAACATGCACTGAGCAGCTTTCACACCACATTTGCGCAGCGATTTCTTCCGGATCGACTGGCGCAGAGCGCTTGCGCCAAACTCGCACGCCAAAAAATGCTTTCGGGCCACCCGCCTTCTAGTCTACATGTTTCCTCAGGCAAAGGAGAGAGGCTCGCTCACAGCCGCACGCGTGACATTGAGCAAAAAGGGCAAACACACTATTATACTCATTCCAGGGGTCAACCCCCTGCCCGATTTCTATGAAGGCTGCGAACCAGTCACCAATTTGGCCGGAAGCCCAACTTGATTCCCGCCCCCGGAAACGCGCATCATTTCCGTCGCACGACTGCGGCATAATCGCAAGAAATAAGCCCAGCTGTCTGGCAAGAGTGGAGAAACCTCTGAGAGTTTGATCGCCTGGAAAGTCAGGACCGAGTTGACTTGGGTGCTGTAGATCCCCCAGCAAAAAGTTTAATTGTTTGCTGGTTAAAAGGAAATATGTAGGGAATCCAAAAAGTTAAAGTCTAGAGATCCAACCCAACAGCGGTAGAGTTGACCGCCTGGAATGTTGCCTGCGATAGTGGTCAAGCAATCACCGGACGGCTTCACCCATGCTTTTCTAGGGCCCTGCTCACACTACATCTTCTTTACGGCTAGTTCTTAGAATTGATGATCCCTAAGAATGGTGGATGTTCGTTCGGCTCCCAGATAAAGACCCAGAACTGTCCAGGAAGGCCCAGCATTCTGCAGTTCGAGCTGCCGGCCTTATCCTTGAACCAACACTCGGAACAAAACCTGCCCTGAGAAAAAGTCCAGGGAACATGGTACAAGATATAACCAGTGCTTCCAGTCACCACTAGGACACCGGGTGTTTCTATCTCAAATTTGTTGATTTGCCAGTGCACTCCAAACTTTAGTGGCAGCTCATGCCCGTGTGACATTGAGGCAAATATTGCTGGACCCGAAAGCACTTCCCTCGAACGACTTCGTTTCAATTCAAAGCAGGTCATCCCTATAGCTTTCAAACACTCCCGGAAAATATACATGAGACGTGCATGGTCAATAATTACTGTCTTTTTCTAACATGGGATTTGGTGAACCTCGATTTCCGACTGGCAATTGGAGCGCGAACTGTTTCCTTTGCGTTCTCTTCCAACAAACCTGGACAAATGTTGTTTGGGGCTGGGTCATCCACCTGCCTAGAGAAGTTAGTGCCCCCATATCATTTCAAACTCTCAGCCGTTGTGGAGATCATTGTCTGACAGGATGCCAAACAGGGCGAGATGCTGCACCGATGCGACTGATCTCCTCACTTCGCCTAAAGGGCACCCGGCTTTCCCAAAGATGTAACCAAGAGGGTGGATGTCTCCCGAGGAATTTTGTGAGAGATCTACCCCAATCAAGGTGCAAGCCCTGTCAAACTCTCCCAAACCTACTCGTTGCTCGCGGAGGAGGAGCGTGGAAATTAGCTTGGTGTCCTACTAGTTCTTGTGAAAACCCCCGTGGTTACCTGCTCTAGTGGCTCGCCTGGAGGAATTTGGGACCCATAGGTCGCCAAAGAAACCCTAAACAATTATGGTTGGCGAATTGCCGAAGACTTGCCTGCAGTGGTTGTAATTGAAAGCACTGGAATGCTACTCTCAACTATTTGTAGTAAGCAAAACAAACCCAGTGGATCCAGTTACCACTCTAGTGGGTAACCAACCATTTTTATGTTTGGTGTTCAAGGTGTTTTCTTGGGTTAGGTAAATAACATCACTGAGAGAAAAAAAAAAAAAAAAAAACATGAGCCTCCCTGTAGTGTACAACAGGAACTGAGCCTGCAACTTGCCTCAAAACTCCCAGCCTTAGGCTTCTTCACATTTTGCTCGGGCAATGTACCATGTTTTTTGCCACCGAGACACCAAACACATCAAAGAAGCATCCCCAAGCTCCCCGGAACCAGGGACTCCAGGAACTCACAAATAGATGGCAAACGTCACGGGGGGTGTTTTCAGGGGGCGAACCAATTACACGAGCGATCCTCCTCGCGTCATAGGCGGGTCTTGTTTTGTCCCCCACACCGTTCCATGTCCCATGCGGAAAAACGTGAGATCCGGCCTCCGAGCAGTCGGTGCAGCATGTCCAGAGGGTTTGCATGTCGAGCGACTTGGACCAACCTCCGCCGGATTTCCCTGGGCCAGGGCTTGCTATGTCGGTAATTCCAATAGCCCCCAAACAAAAACAAGAGAGGAGAACACGGGCACCACGCGTGGTGCTGGGGTGCGCAAGTCTGTTTTCTTAAGATCCCGGTTGATTTGCACTTGGAAAGGAATCAATCCACTGCCAGAGACCGCCCTCCCAAACAAAAGGGGGCTGGGGTGATCGGCATTTCCCTCGGCCACGGCGCGTCGCATATTTTTCTGCCCTCCAACTTGGATAGAGAATTTGCGCTGCGAAAACGCATTGAACTCCGATTTCTGAATAAATGACAAGTTGCCTGTGGGTTCTGCAATGAACAACTCTTACTGGCCCATCTAGTTGTTTTGGGCGCTCAATTGAGGGAACTGGCAGGTGTAGCCACCGGGTGCCTTTGTGGTGAACTGGGTGGGGTGTGGAGTTGTTGGTGAATGGATGTGAATGGAGTGGTCTTAGGGTGGTGTTGAACCTGACCAAATCCTGCGCCCCACTTAAGCGCCGGCTGGCTCAGGCGGCGGTTTTCAGCGTTTTGGAGGCCTCCGTAGCAGCCTGGCACCGCGGATGAACGCAGGGCGTGCCCCTTTTTGAAGGGGAAATGAAGGAAAACGAAGGGGAAATGAAGGCTACCCTGTCAACAAACCGGATTTCCAGGTTCTAGCGGATGTTGCTGGGGTTGGATCCCCAACTTTCAGTGCCCACCCCCTGGTTTGGCACCCTCTTGCAAAGTTTATCCAGGATTGCCGCTCTGGTTTCTGAATAGGTGGTGCCGTTCTACCAGGGATCTGCAGAACTGAAAGGTATCAGTTGAGATACCCAATGAGCACGGCACAAGTCGAGAGATTTCAACCAGGAGTGGACCATTGGGGCTTGCCGCCCAGCCCGTGGGATCTCGCGAGTGGGTGGTTTGGATTCAAAACCCTGGCCATACCATGTGAATATGATTGTTGCCAGTAGAGCCGGCGAAGCCGGCTGGCGGAACGTTCAACAAGTAAGCACTCTAAGAGTTGTCTTGGGTAGAGTTGCAGAGTTGGTTACAAAGCTCGGGAAACCTGTCTTGGGCTTTGCGCATTGCAACCCATCGGTTCTGGTCACTTGGGGGGCCGCGAGGCCTCAATTCGCAGCGAGGCCAAGCGCCAATGTAAGGAATCTCAGGCCGAGAATTATCGAACCGCAAAAGCCGCCACCCTTCACAAATGAGGAAGGCATGTGAGTCATAATCAAAACCTGGTATTAAAACGATGTATAGATACCCAGAACCATGTAAAGGATTAAGAAGGCGGATATCCGCAACCATTTATGGTTGAGATTGCCCCTTGCTAACCTTCATCTACCCAGGATTTGATTGTGGCTCATGTGCCGATGAGCTATCGGGAACCCAAGTGCCAATACTCAAAGGTATTGACTCAGTATTGCTGATGACTTGAACCATCCTTTGTTCCAATACTCACTTCCTCAGCAGACAGGAACTTGCTGCAACCACTAAAATGGTCTTCCTACAAAGTTTAGTCCAGCAACTCACGGGGGTGAGAGTTCTAAGGTGATATCCTCCCTTTTCCAACAAGGGGCCCACGACCCTCCTAATCCCACAAGGAATTACTTCTACCCAGGTGCCTGGTGACCCTGGTAGGACAGGGAGAACTTTTTTTCGGTCTTGCGGCCCCGTGGCCATTTTCAAAGAGCAGCAGCCCAGAGCAAACCAGATCTTGCTTACCAAATTGACAACCAATGAGAACACGCCGTGCGACAGCCAGCAAACATGTCTAAGCCTAATTGAATGTCAGCCAGAGGCACTAGCCATTCCAACTCCCAGCCCCACGCGCCAATGTGAGTTCTCCATGATCTTTGCGGCCAACTCGACTAGAACTCCAAGGCTGGACGCAAAGAATGCGTCTGCTTTGCTGAAAACAACAGCTCCGGAGAGGGATTTCGACCGGACTCGGGCCGACAGCTTGCCAGCTTTGATTAAAGCCCGCCTTGTAAGCCTCGTCTTGAAAGCTGCGTCAACACATTGGTGGCATTCCGACGGTATTTCTGCACTGACAGCACCCCTTCAAGGTTTGAGCTGCGTCTGTCATTTCACAATGGCCCGGTCACCTGCCTTTCCGCTGCGCATCACACTTCATAATGTGCAGTCAGGATCGCTCACTGGTGTCCAGCTGCGGCCGCGGTCGGGGATGGCTCTCCCGTCGCCTCTGTGTGCCAGGATAGAAGCTGCACCCAATTATACTCCTGGGAGCGAAGGGTTTCTGCGTTTTGCCTCAGAACCTGAGGCCTCTGTCACAGAGCTGCCGCACTTTGCGTTTCTAAACGAGTGCTGTTGTCGCGCTCGCAAGCCCGCGAGTGATGCCGCGCGTTACGCGAGACAGAGCGGGTGTTGGTTCCGCGAGACATCAAAAACTCAACTGACTCAGGACAGGACAAGCCCAGGAGAACTCCTGAGGCCTTGCTCAAACGTCAGGTGAGAACCCACCCCATCCCATGGCCCCCTTGGGAAAAACAACTGACGGCGAAGAGACTTTGCTCTGGCAACTGGAGCAAGCACTGTCTCCGAGTCCGGAGACGTGAGACCCTGAAAAAGGGGTTGCTGCCTTTTGATGAGTTGGTCCAAACCCCCGCGAAGCACTTGGTGTTCGATTGGCACTAAAGGTCCCGTGCTTCCGCTGGTTCGTGGAGAAATCAAGTTCAAATTAAGTTCAACGAAGAGTAACTCAAAAGCTACCAAGCTTGGCTACTTTGTGGTTGAAACTTATTGTAACTTTCCGGTTGGTAAATGTTCAATAAGTTTAAACCAAAGAGCAACCAAGCTTGGGCTTAGACCTGTGCCCGAAACGAAGAATCGGAGGCCTCACGCCCCCACCGGTCAGCTTCCACGATGTCGTCCAGACTGGGCGTGTCAACCACCTGGAGAGCAATCATCACAAAGCAGTCTACCCAAAACTATGCGTGTTTGGATTGTGGCTCACCCTTTCCCCCTGGCGTATCCTACATGGATCCCATCGCAGAACCGTTTCCTAGGAAAGGGAGTCTCAGCAATCGTTTCCTCTTGGATCCAGGGAAGACTAGGCTACACACCTCACAAAATTAAGAATACCTTGATGTGAGCATGTCGAACTAGCGGAACCGCCACACATCCGCTTCTCCCGCTGCTTTCTCTTTGAGCCCCCTCCCCTGCGAGTCAAGGCACCCATCACTCCGCCTTGCCTCTTGTGATGCTTTTGTCTGTCTCATTGGACCGGACACAAGGATTGCAGTGCTTGGGGTATGAATGGTCAAGGTTTGCCCAAGGGTTCCTGAACATTTTAGGGTGAGCAGCGCGCTCTTGCTTCTGGGCCGGCCTGAGCGACCTCATGGCTCATGGGGCTCATGGAGAACCCGGATTTACGGGGCTCCAAGAGACACATTTTGGGGGGTCCAATAACCTGACAGAAACGTGCAAGTCACCAACCCGGCCACCACGGCCACACCCGCAGCCCGAGAGAGAAAGAGAGAGAGAGAGAGAGCGGGAGCCAACTTGGTGTTTCTGAAGGCTCTTGGCTGAGAAAAACCAAGTACCACGGAAGAGTAGAAACGCTAGTGACCCTCATGCTGGTGGTTAAAATAGCAGAGTGTCTCCCCCAAGAGTGAAGTTCCCCGCCAACTGGGCCATTCGGCCACACCCCTATGCATCAACCGAAATTCAAATCCCGGGGTCGGCGTTGATAGTCTACATGGCCAGAAGCCTTCCACATCCTTCGCCTTTTTCTTCAGAAAGGCTTTGAGAAACCTTCGCGCCGTCTCACTGTACAGGTGCGGAGGCGAGCGCCGGGGCTGTCCGAGCTACACGTGAGGCACGGCTGGAGCTTGGGATCATGTTCCCCATGACTGAGCCAGGGTATCCCTCCTGGTGCCAGGACAAAAACATGGAGGCTTCGGCACAAGTTGAGATTTACACAAGTTCCAACTCGCAATGACCACATGTGCCAAACGTCACAAGCAATGCAAAAGGGCATAGAAATCCTTGGCGGTTCGGCCACCCACCAACAATGGACGAGGATTGGCCCCTTGTTCCAATCAATCTGGGGATTCTGTCAATTGGGGTGACCTTAAAAGTGAGTGAAATGGGTTGCTTGCTCAGATGCATCCTTCCCTGACCTGACCTCCCATGTCCTTCGATACAAAGAAGTAGCTTTGAAACCCCGAGGGAACATAAAACGGGGTATGTCCGGGTAGGGGGCTCACGTGAGCCCTGCCAGGAGTCGCTTTTGACCCCCAAAGGCACACTTGTTCGAAGGATATGATCGCAAGCCATGACCACAACAGGAAGTAGCATGGAAAGCCTGATTTTACCACGAGCATGAATGCAAGTACACCGAACTTTTGGAAGACGAGTTTCCTGAGGGCAAGCCGCGTTGCTTTTTGCAATTCCTATTTGGTTCAGCCGCCAGCCTTCTGTAATCGAATTGCTCACAGTCACTTAGACCTCGACACGGGGCGATCCCTTAAGGCATTGGCTGAATTCCCGGAGTGCAACTCGAATTAAGAAACACCTTCCAAGGCGGAGACGTGTCAGTTTGGGTGAATACTATCTTCAACCGAAAATAGATTGGTAGTTTTAGTCTCCGTATCTCCCGGCGTTTGTGCCCATCAATAAAACTGCCAGTCGGATGAGTCTTGGTGAATAACTGGCAATATCGAGCTTGCACAGACATAGTGAGAAGCTTGATCATGCACATGAACCAGACCTATCTATTTACTCAAGTGTCTGCTTGTATCAATTGGAAAACAAGGTGTCCGAAAACATTATATGCGTAAGTCAAACCCATGCGGACAAAACTAACAAAGGCGAGGATCTTTATCATGGCGTCGTTTGACCTCCAAGCGAGCTCACCATCAAATAGGCAGACTGACCGTGAGCCGAATGTCGAGATGCGCGTCTTGTTTTGAGGCTACTCCTTTGGAGTGGTGTTCAGGAACAAGCACACTTTTAAAGGCTTCCCCTATGGCTGCGGGTCAAAACCAATGGTACCATTTTGGGGCAGGTGCACCACCCATTTTAGCTATCTTAGCGGGGATTGGGATGTTCACTGGGGGTACGGGCTTTTGACCCATGGCCATATTTTGAGATAAACCCATGATAAATTCCTCACCTGGCAGCTATCTCCGCCCGAAAGGCTCCGCGGGTCGGTGGATTCCACGAGAACTGCCGGCAGCCTCGTCTTATCACCGGCCGCGTCCACTTCTGTCCGCACGTGGACGGCCCCAGTCTGGGCCCCTTGCGAACCCTGTCTGTCATCAAGAGGATTCAATACGGGGATTGATCAATATTCCTGGCCCCCAAAGTAGCAGCGGATAGCAGCGGTAAGTTTTCAAATTTGCGAGAACATGTTATTTGCGTTTGGTGGTTTTCCCCAACTGTCATCCCATGTAAGAACCCGCGGATTCTTGGGCGCGTTCCCATCAAAATGGATCCATCCGCTTGAATGTGACGTTGAATGCGATGCTCCCACACAACGCAAGAGCTGGAATTCCATGTTTTCAAGCTTTCTTGACAAGGAGAAGGCTCTCCCTAGGCACAAGGGTGACTGACCCGATTTCGAATTCTTAAAGACCAAGCCATTTAGGGTATATCAGAAATGATACGTTCAGATTCTGTGTCATATTTATTAGTCAACCTTAACCCTATCAAACAATATCGAAGGTAATGTTGACCCCGGATCAATAAACACATACCATATGGGGTGTTCCGATGTTCCCCTCCAAAAGTGATTTCAGCCCCCACTAAAACTAGAAAAGGAGACTGAACTCGACACCCTTCTATTCATCACCCGGGTTGTGCAAATCGTCCATTGCCATGACCCCAGAATCCCCCCTCCCATGTTAGGGGGAGAGGGTAGGGGGTCCCCCGATTCCCTTTATCTAGTCTTCCCCCTGAAAGGAAAATAGAATATACATGGAATTCCAGGAGTCACCCCCCTCCCCAAATTCCATTTTTAAGGGGGTGGGGATATTTGAGAGGTGAGTCTTGCTGCGTGCGACAGGATCCGACCCTCCAAAGCCAGGCGCCGGCAAAAAGCTGCGAGGCGCCTGGCCCCCCAGATCCAGTCCGCCCTCCCGAGGTCTGACGGAGAGCTTTGGTCAAGAAATGCAAACTTTTCCCATCCCTGGCTTCCGTTTGAGCAATTCTGGGCTTGTCGAACTCAACCTCAAACCAAAGCATTTGAAGGGTACTGCACTGGATGGACACAATCCCGCGGCACGGATTCACCCCCGGTACTAGGAGTACTAGTGGTTGGCGTGAAGCCGACTTGATCCATCAGAAGTGGAGTATCAGCTGCTAAGCCCTTAGCTTGCCGGTGCTCAGCAGGGAATAACCCCTATAAACCATCCAACTGGTGGTTTCCTTTAAGGGGACCTCATTCCATACTGAGCACCCGCGAGAAATTTTTCTTCGGAGCTCCAAATAGCCATAGCCCGCATACCCTCATATGACCAGCCCCGAAAGCCACCTTCGATCCCGAGAGCTCCGAGCTGTCCGACCTCGCCGCCACGCGCATGCCAAAAAACTGAAGATCCGGGACGTGTGAGGCCTGCTAAAGCCTCCACCGAGCGCTGCTGAAACCCAGCAAAAAGTGACAAAAGCATACAAAGCTCGAACTGTCAAACACCATCCTCGAACATGCTTTTCTTTTGTTTCCTTTTGTTTTTCTGTTTTTTTTTGGGGTGGGGGTCCAACAGACCTCGTGTCAGGCCCAATGCCTTGTCAATCGCGCACCCGAGCTGCATCAAGAGCTGCATGTTTAGGGGAAGCGCTCCGAATGAGAAATTCGTAGGGAAGCAACAGTTTGCCCATGTTTGCCCTATGGCTCCTTCCCAGGGTCTCGCGTTTCCAACGGTTTGGAGTGAAGGATAGAGGCCCTCTGCGACTTTGTTGCAGCCTCATATATTAAACCCGGCACTGAGTCTTGGTCTAATCGATGCCCCAATCCCAAGCCATTTTGCGCCATCGGCTTTCACCCCCCGCCCATCCCTTGATTCCCATGAAGGCACATTGCGGGGAAACCAGTGCTCTCGGTATGTTTCCAACTTACATATCACTGCCAAAAGGCATCTCGCTTTGACTTGGCAGCCGAAAAGTGATCCTTCACATACATGTATACATTTCTATATCTATATCTGTGCAAAGATATGTCGACCACACGCGGTTAGATATGCATACATATAAAATATGTGTGTTTTCACGTTAAGCATACGGAACCCTGGAAAGCAAAGCGGCAAGAACATGCAACATCACCGGATAGCAAAGCATTGCCGGGGGCCAGCCTGCGCAAGAGAACCCCCGTCGGGTTGGTTGGGCGATTCCGATTTGTTTGAAGCTGGCAGGACCAAAATCTGGAAGCAATTGGCGCTGCTATAAACTTGTAAGGGAACCTGATCTGCAGCATATGCAGCAATTTGATGCTGAGTGCACTGGTGCCCAGCTCGCGCGTTGTTCCCTTGATCCCTGGTGCACCCAAGAATGATTCGACCCCGCCCATAGCTCTGTACAAACACAGCTTCTGGCTGTCAGTCCATAAATGGACGGGCCGTGCTTTGCGGCGACATGCAGGGGATGAATCGCACACATCAATTGAGAGCTTGACATCCTATTACCCAAAGACCAAAGAACATACGTGTTCAAGGCTGATTTAGGAGAAAGGGGCGATCGGACTCAAAACTAACATACATCATCACATTTCGACAAGATACCCCCCCAAACAAAATGGTGGTATTCCACTTGGCTTCACTTGAAACAAAGGTGACAAGCCAAACATTGCCCAGCCCAACCAGCTTCCAAGGACCCTCCGCAAAAGGAGCTAGTTTCCATGCAACTCTATGGAGGGAAGGAGAAATGTGTTGACCACTGGCTGCAAAGCGCCCTTCTGAATTTCTACATGCTAGACAACACAATATGCAAAACAGCCGCATGAGATAACAAAACTCCCCACTACCAGGATCTTTCATGCGTCCCCAAGCTCCTTCACCCCTCCCAGCAAACAGCCGCGACTTGGGTGAATTGATAATTCATAACGGCACCCAAAGTGATTGCACCCAAAGGGAAAACAGGTCGAATCGAAACAGTGTCAAAGGCAAATTATGGTTGACAATGTCGAGACCCCCTCTATACATTCACGTTTATGGGGGTCCCTTTTTCAGTTCTGGGCAGTCAAGCGGGATAGCTTATGGGCAAACCGCCAGGCACCAATGCATTGGTTAAATTGTCCAAGCCTCTATCTTTCTGTATTCCTGTGGTTTCCATTGATGCCCATCGGGCAGATTTTGGAAGCCGTCCACATCCCCGGTGTCGACTGCCCAAGTAGCTGAACCATCCTTCAAGGGCTGCCTGGAGAATTGTGCGCAACTCCATCACCCAGCGAATTAGTCCGCTACCAAACACTAACCTGAGAATCTGGGAGAAATCCGACTTGAAGCAACTCAGAATCTGTTGTGTCGGTTTTTCTCTGTGCTCTTGGCGTCCATTCAGAAACAAAGCGACCCCTCCCATGTGGCTGGCTTCGGCGGCAAAAACTCGGAACGTTCCAATTTGGAACACAACAAAAGGCGACAGCTTCAGGCGACGAATGAGGTGACCTGCGCTATCCCCCCCAACAAAAGGAAAGCAGAACTGGGTCACAGGGCGTACAAGGCAAGTTGGTATAAATGGGCGTGCATTTTGCCGTGCCGCCTCTGTCCCCTCTTACAGGCAAATATCTTAATTATGGCCAACAGGCATGAAGCCTGGGTGGAGGTTTCATTGGAGAAGAGCCTCGGATTTGGTTCGAGATGTTGCCAACAACTGGAGCCAAAGAACGAATTTGTGTTTCACCCACCCGAAACAAGTGCTCATGCCACGACACGCACCTCCACAAACGAGGTTTTGAACCCCCCTTTGTGGTTGTTCCACACGGCAGACTTTAAAAACAAATAGATTAAACAGACTTAAGTCTATTACTCACTTGTGCAGCAGGTTCCCTTACGGTGGTGGAATACAAGAAATCCACCCGCAATCCGCAAGGTATATTTGATCGGTTTGACCTGCACCATCCACAACTTCGGGGCAACCTCAAGCAATGGGCCTTCTTCAGGGGCGAAAGTGCTCGCCTTAACAGACACCCCCACCGTCCCCCCCCCCCCCAGGTGAGTCACAATCACAACCCGGTAGTAAAATGGTCTACCCAGAACCATGTGAAGAACTTAGAAAGCGGCCGCAGCTGTTTATGGTTGGGATTATCCCTTACTAACCTTCATTCACCCGGGTTTTGACGGTGACTCAGGCGAGCTCGCGAAAAAGATGCCGAAACAGCTTGCCTTAGGCCACCGCCACCGTCTTCGACTCGCGACGTCTTGCCAACGACCTCCGGGGCTTCTCCACTGTCGCACTGCTCAAGCCTGCGAGTCCAGCACAAAGCGAATTCCCAAAATATGGCGCTCAAAATAGAACCCTAGCAATTAGAAACATGGACTAAAATATGAGGTCCAATTCGTGGTGGTTTAATTTTGACCCATACCCATATTTCCCCAAAGAGGGTGGCTTCTTTGACATCGCCTTAGGGGCAGTCTAAAGTGAGCTGCGCATTCCTTTTGATGTAAGAGAAATGAAGGGAGCCCTTGATTGAAATTGGTCAAAACTGGAGACCTTGATTGGAAGCATCTTGGAAGAAACATTTGTTTGCCGCCTCTTGCAGTCTTTCCAGCTTGTACCCACAAAGGCTTTATTGGGGGGGGGTAAAGCTTACCTTTTTTTATTTGCATGGGGACTTGGGAGCGCTTCACTCGCCTCACTAATGGAACAATTAATGACAAATCATGTAACTAACGATTGCTTTTCTGCGCACGTACCCAAGTGCGGGTGGGGGTTTGCAGGTACTGAACACAAATCGGACAGTCGGAAGGGAAACTAGGTTGCCGCTCATGATGTCCACCCCAACTGCCACAAACAGAAGCAACGCCAAGTACCATGCGAGGATGTCGTAACAAACACGTTCACTTGACCAGACTTAGACCCCCTGCAACAACTTATTGTTTGCTGGTTGAAAGGAAACAGAAAGGAAACCTGACGGCAAAAAGGTAAGTCAGTTCATAGGAGGTAGGCAGTGCCTCCCTGGAAGCTACTTGAACCCTTAAAATGGGGCAAACTGCCACGAAAGTTGCAAAGGCTGACCAGAAGGGCAAGTAACCAGGTCAACCAACCCTCCAGCGATGGGAGAGGGGGTCACAGGAGTTCCCTTGCAGCTAGTAAATGTTTGGATACGTTCCACTCAAAGTGCAACTTTTGAAAATGGAGGTGGGTCTCCTCCAAAGCCCTTAAACTCACTTCCAAACTAGTGGATTGACCAGCAAGAGTACCTTTTACCACCAAAATGGTCTTCCCAACAAGTATCCAGACTTTGGGAATCAGATTAACAATTTGCTTGAAGAAGCACCAGAAGTCCTGTCCGTGGAATGACTATGATGCCGACTGGCAAGTGCCTCGTTTGACTGACCAAGCGGTAATCTGTTGCTAACTTGCTTGACGGACCTGGAAACTGGTTGAGCTTTTACTATTGGAACCGTCGCTACAAGTGCAAAAAATGGAGAACCAAGCGAAGAATGCTTAACAGAGTTTCGATCCCATGATCGCCCCGGAAGAATGATCGCCCCTCCTGTCTTCCGGGTCTGCGGCATGAACCGTTGCTTCGGGCATGTTTCTGTGACTGCTTCCACGAGCTTCCGTGAACCACAGCTTACGGGCCTAATGTCATTGAACACATAAACCTTGCGCCAACCCATCTCACACACACACACACTCATGTGGCATGAACTTCTGTTAATAACATGACCGGGAACAAATACAAACAAACCTCTGCTGCTTCACCAATTTCCTTTTAAGGCTTGTAGGGAGTAGCCACTTGTGAGACCATCCGGTTCTGTGGTACTGGAGAGGGGACCAACCCCTGGCTCCCGCAAACCTCCTTCTCTGAAACCACAGCGGGGTTCCCCTCCCGTGACTGTGCGGTTTATTACTTTCAGGGGAATCATCACAGGATCACAGCAGAAAGTGGTACCCAAATCACCCTCTCCAAAGGATCTTAGATTGGGAAACCACGGCTGGGAAATCTATTTTCCAACACACATCACCTTGCGCCGATTGAATACTCTTCAATGGGGGGGGGGGGGCCTGTTGCAACCAGTGACCCTATAGGGAAAAGGGAATCCTGTTGGGGGCCTTTCTCATTTTCAGTGGGTCCCAAAAAGGGGATTCCGAGGATATAACTCAAGAGGGAAACCTTTTGGGGGCGCCCATGTTGCTACCTTCTTGAGGGAGCCACCTTCAAAGTTTAAACCTAAGGTTCAAAGTTTGAAGCCCGTTCTTTTTTTGGGGGGTCACCCATGGTGGAGCTTCCGAGATTGGAGGGAAGCAACGATTTCTTGGCAGGCCCTGCCCAAATGAAACACTGCTGCTGGACGGAAGAACAACCACAAACACATTTCTCCCAAAAGCAAATTAACGGTTCACGAACCTGATCCCATCGCAGACAAGACCGGGTACTGCAAGAACTTCCCCCCCCCCGTCCCTCGGTCCGGTGGGAAACGGTTCCGACGAAAACCGAACAGCCGAAAGCGCAGCCCAGGGGCCCCAAAGTATCGAGAGGCTCTCCAAGGACACAGGCTTCTCCTCTCCGAGGCTTCAACTGGGTAATTTACTTTTTGGGCTAAAGGGTACCCTTTTCACCTGAGTTTTGAGGGAAGCCCTCGATGCACTTGTCTTTGTTGGGGGGGTAGAGGGAACCCCCGGACCGGAGAACCCCGACCAATTCCTCAAAGGCTCTCAACAACAATCCATTTGGAGGGCCCAAAAACACTCGGGACCCTAAGCGTGGGTCAGGTACCCTTTGATAAAGGGTACCCTTTTCACCTTAGTTCTAAGGGAAGCCCTCACACCACCATTATGAATTTGCACCGATGGACTTGTCTTTGTTGGGGGGGGGTAGCTCTTTCACCTTGATTGCAAGGAACCAAACAACCCCAATTTTGAAGTTCCGGGCCCCTATGTTGGCACATATCCAACTGGATGTTCAACGATTTGTCCCACAATCCGCTATAGACCAGAACAGCCGGGTTTACCGGTACGGGGCACCTGGGAGAACTATTGAGATCCAAAAGGCATCGCCAACCAGGGGGGTTCTTTGTGGTTTCCCTTTCAATCAGTTGCTCCTCAGGGACCTGGAAATGAAAAGTGATCAGCTGTGGGGACCTTGACCAAACACAAACCCACATGTGAAAACCATGTTGGTCTAAGGTCGGTTTTGGACCCGCGAGCTTAAACAAACGCTCCAAAGGGTCCCCCAAAACACGCGAAGCCTCCAGACACGTCGCTCCGGTCCTTGCAAAACCGTGGCTCGATCAGCTCCTTCTGCCTCTTCTCATCGAAGCTTAGAGCTCTTTCCGAAGGGACCTGGAGGCGCTTGAGGGGTACCCGGCGCGGCTTTTCTTTGACGGTACCCTTGTTTGGGGTTGGTTTAAAGGCAAACCGAAAGCAAACCACCCTTTGTTGTTTTTTTTTTGGGGGGGCCCTCCAAGAGAAAGCCACACCAAGGGGGTTTGTCTGGGTCCCAAGTGTGAGCATGTTCAAGGGTTCTCCGAAATCCCAAGTGCTGCTAGTTTCCTAAGTGACCGAATTGAGGAGCGCGAAACAAATATGAGCGGTGTCCCTGATTGGTCCAATTTAAACAAACCCAAACATGGGGCACCCCCCACATGAAGCAGGGACAGGACACCGACCGGTTCTTGGACCAATGGTTACGAGGGGACTCACCCCCAGGTACCCCAGTTATAAGGAACCCCACCAAATGGGGTCCTGGAAGCCCAACGCCGCGCAAAATGGGGTTTTGCTGCGTCTGTGAAAACACGCGGGCCTTCCTCACTTAGACATTTTTTCGCCCAAACAGCGCAGGCAATTCATGCAACAAATTGGAACCCGCTTGGGATTGAAGGGAATCCAGGTCCTCCAGTAGAGAGATTAGAATAAGGGTACCCTTTTCTCGGTAGTCTATTTTAGTAGGGTTCCGCCCGAGTCAGCCCGAGAACGCGGGGCGTTTTAGCACCTTGAGACGCGTTTGGGGATGGGGCCTCAAATGGGCGGCTCGTCCTTTGAGGGTACCCAAAATGTGGGGTGGTTAAAAAGGGAGGGGATCATTTTCGATCACCGATTTCGGCTCATTTTGGAACTCATGCACCGGGAATATTTTCGATCACAAGGGGGGGGGAACTAAAAGGACTCCTAACTATCATATGTTCTTCCGGCCATTTGAAGACAGAGCCAAACAAATATTCCGGCTCAGTGTTGGTGGGGCGACACCATTCAATGCACTTCAGCCCTCATACCCACATGACTGTGGTTTGTTTAAACCGCGATTTGATCCACCTGAGTTTGACTTCCTATTACCAACAAGAGTCCATGCTTCTTGTTTGCCACTAAGTCACTAAGATGGTCTTCCCAACGAGTAGAAAATCCAAACAATTGAAAAAGTGAGAAGCAGCACTGCGTCTCCAAGGCTCCCACGAAGAAGTCATCCCAAATCTTGCACCACACCTCGCTGGTCATTTCCTCCTTGGGGTTGCCATCCTGGCAATCTGGCGATTTTGGATTTGGGGGGGGGGGGGGCCCTAACCCCCAAGACACTTGGTGGGATTTCCCATGGGGAAAAAGGAAACCCCTTGTTGGGGGGACTTATTTTCGCGACCTCTAACTTGTGTTTAGACTGAGCCAAAGCCGACAAAGGGTCTTTAGGGTTGGACCAAGAATGAGTCAGGGGTTCTCCAAGAGAACAGGTCATCAGAACTCCCCAACTCCTGCAAAGATTATGTGGCCAGAAATCCGCCTCCCGTATGAATTGGTGGGAACCATTCACGAACTTGGCGAACTCAGCACCCAAGTAATTTAATGTTGACCCCATATTAAACAACCCCCGTCTATTAAAATGGGGGTGTTCCCCTCCAAAAGCGCTCTATTTTCCCATTAAAACTAGGGACACCCACACATTAAGTAGTGGGTGATTAATCCTGGGTTGACGTTAATTTTGTTTGGCTAATTCAGTCGATTGGAAGTGAGGTAGGGTTACCAAGTAGCTTCTACAAGCACAACGATCTTGGTGGTCAAAACTGGGGGCCCTGTTAAGGCACCCCGGGTCCAAACAAATCTGGCCATGTGTTCGACCGTCGAAGGTTGGTCCTTGACCTGACCGTCCGTGACGATGGGGTCGCCCCGATAGGTTTCCTTCGCTACGCACAGTGTCAGGAAGCTCTGTGGATTGGCCCCGTGTTTGCCACTACTTGCAGGTGCCATAGGTAGGGAATGACCTTCCCGGTGTTGGAATGAACCAGAAGGGAATTCCCCGAAAGGAACCATAGTTTACGGGGGTGGTTCATTCATTCCCTGCTGAGAAACAGCAAGACTAAAGTTCAACACTGCTTGTTCCAAGTGCGGCTCCAAGTACAACACAATCAACTACCGTGTAACGTGAGATCTACAGATCCGTTACCTGATGTGGCTGTGTGAAAACAAGGGCCCTTCCCAAAATGGTTATTGGTTTCTGTTTCAAAAAAGCCCTTCAACCCAGTCAGTCTACAAGGGTAAAAAAGACACCAGCTTCAAAACAACATGCGTTAGCAGGATACCCCTTTTTGCGGGTGGTTCTACAGGAAAGCCAACAGCAGGCTCAAATACACAAACCCACACATGATGTTTTTTGTCTTCAAACAGAGTGCCAAAGGGGTGCAAAGTCCGTACTACTTTGAGGTGTTTGTTTAGTTGCCAAGTCCTCGGGCTCGCCTTTGCGCATGGGGCCAGGAGTGCTTTTCATCTTTCTTCTGCGCGTAGCTGGAAACGGCGTGCTCACATCGCACTTGGTTCCTGTTTGTGCTTGGTTCATGCTCGGCTCGCGCTCAAGTTGTGCTTTGGTCTGCAGTCTCATGCTCAGTTCGCTCTCGGTTCGAGCTTGGCTTGCGCTCAGGCGGCGCTCTGACTCTGCTTGGGAGGCTCGCGCTTGGTTCGTGCCCGGTTCGGGACCTGGCCTTTGCCTTGGCGAATCGCTTCACATGGGCCCCCTAAAACGCCTGTCCGTGCAGGGTGCAACTTCGGGCATCCAAATGCCCCCCCACCCCGTACCCTGGGCTCAAACCCACCCACCCCACCCACACCCACCCACACCCACCCCCACCCCACCCCACCCCACCCCACCCCACCACACCACACCACACCCCACCCCACCCCATCCCACCGCACCACACCACACCCCACCACACCACACCCCACACCCCAACCCCACCCCACCCCACCCTACCCTGGATGGTTTCGGGGTGGGTTAAGGAGATGCTTTGAAGGCGCGTAGACCCTTGTCTTCCCGAAGCGTGGCTAGAGTCCAGGAACTTGGGGAGTAAGATGCGTGAGAAGTTGGATCTTGGATTCCTCAAAAGGAACATAGTCTTCCAGAACCCTCGTGTCAGCTTCCATGATGGTTGGAGGGAGGGTAGTAAACCATAGTGCATCTTATTTGGGAAAAGTCATTCATCGTATTGCCATCATTCAGTCTACCCCACTAGTGGCTTGGAGCAATCGGCTGGGAATCGACGGGCTTAAGACCTATCGACCAAAGGCAGTCATCAAAGGGAATGGCTGACTGGAGAGCGGTGAACAATCAAACATCGATAGGGTCAAATGAATCAACCAACGTTGAGGGATAGCATAACACTGCCCAATAATTTCCTACATAAGCATGTGTCAACGGACCAGAATTGTGGTTTTCGTGTTGGTTTCCTCACGCAAAAGGTATCCTAACAAAGAAAACAAATACCCATATAATCATAGGAACCTCTGGTTGACCAACCAAAAAAACAAACGCAAGTAGGCTCAGTTCCTTTCCTGTTCACTTGAGTGGAAGAAGTCTAGACGTTTTGCTACCAATCTAGTCTGATAGCGTCGAGTTGCATCGACTCCCCTTTCATTGATTTAGAGCCAACTCGCAAGGGGGAGACAAATCACAGCCGGATAGCGGCTGGGGGCCCTTGAGGGCAGGTCACGATCTTCCTATGGCTCCTGCGAGTTGGCTCCGAATCAGAACAGCGCAATCCATAAACTTTATGGATTGGGCTGTTCTGATTCGGAGCCAACTCGCCATAAAGAGCGTGGGCGTCCACCTCCATGCAAACAAATCACTAGCCACGAAAGGGTCTCTTCCGGGTACATGGGTCCTTTGGTAGGTGAGGATGTATCAAATGGATTGCCCTTTTTGACCTTCCGGTACCAAGGGACCCCCGCGAGTCCAGCTTTTCCATCCGAGGCGCAGCCTTGAACACGCTCAGCACCTCCTTGAACCTGACGAGGGCTCTTTGCCATATGCATTGGTTTGGTCGTTTGGGGGGGGGGAGGGAATGGTGACCCTAAAATGAACAAAGTACACCTATATCCGTATATAATACACGCAAGGCCGATGATAAAGGCGTATGTAAAGGCTGTGTATTTATATTTATACTGAGCTAGTACCTCCTCAGGCGTTGGCACTTTCAAAGCCCGTTGCTCTTTCGCCGAATCCAACGCAAACCAGCATCCTCATTCCCAACGAGTAGATTGGCCAAACAAGTCTGCCACACAAATGGTCCAGACCCAAAAATTAACAACACCAGGAAATCAGGCAGCAGTGAGGGTCAATCTTGTGGAAGCAGCCATACCATGCTTACAAATTGTCAAAAAAGGACACCCCGGTGACCAGAAACTCACTAGGGTGAAGCCCTGGGTATATGTTGTGTCCATCTCCCAGCGATTGCTTTAGAGAAATGGTTTCTCGCTTACTTTGAATTGCGGCTTCGGAAACGCGCTGGTACGTATAGAAGGATCTTAGCCCCCAGGGTACCCTTTGCACCTTTGGCGTACCAGAAAATCCCCACTTGACCCAAGTACATCCCAGAGTTCCAAGGGGCGCTCCGAGGACAAGGAACCTGGCCCATAGCAACGAAGCCGAAAGGGACTATGGAGCCTAGCGGCTTTTGCATCGCATGATCCTTCCGCAGGATCAACTCCTTGCAACAGCCCGCAAGGTTCGCTGGTGTGATAGGGATTGACCCTCCGGTGTTGGGAATGAACCGGAAGGGGATTTTTGTGAAGGAAAACCATGGGGGCTGGGCAAGAGGGGTCATTTCCTCATTCCCTTCTGAGCACCAGCAAGTCAAGGTACATCCTGAAAAGGTACCAAGGGACTTGGGGAGGGTCCTGAGCCTCGGTCAGGACATTACGCCCAAGTTGACTATGCTCCACCCAACCTGCTGTGAACCTACCTCTCAAGTAACCTCCCAAGTTCCCATGTCAGACAGCGACTCCCTGCAAACGCCTTAGCCTGCAATTCTAGGATGCCTGCGAGAGGCTCATGGATTGGTTTGTTGAAGCCAGTCTTGCAACCTGGAAAACTCGACAGCTCATGGAACATGGAACGCAGCCATTCCCCATCCATATGTCCCATATTGGAAAACCACTACAAAGCTAGCCCTTTCGGATCTTTTCCTAACCCAAGGTACGGATGAAGGATTGCCCTTCCAAAAAAAAAAAAAAACGGATTCTCCTCCATGTCCTGTTTGGCTTGCTCGAACTTCCCGGGGATCTCGAGGACAAACTTGTCTGCAGGGTCCGCCTAGGCTGGCGTCGATGAAGCCTGACCGCTCGACTCTAGCTTGCGAGTCACTGAAAAGGAACAGAGGAACAGAAGCACACATGCCAAGAAACGTGACACAGGCCCTGAACGAATGTAAGAGGGAAACATGGTCGGACCTCAACCAAATGACAACCACGGCAAACTAAACGACTAGGTTCTCAACTCTTGCGCTTTTTCCACCTACCTTGGAACCCAATTCACAGAATGCGCGGGTTTTTTTTTGTCTTCCAGGTGCCTTCCAGGTTCCGCGCCAGTGGGTTAAAAGCAACCTGTGTGAATTCCACTGCGTTCCAAAAACCGGAGAAACCCAAACCAAAGTTAGCAATCAGAGTGGCCGAGGTTTTCAGGTTGCCCTCGTGGCTCGTGGCAAGTGGACTTGGAAGTCTGCGGCCCGAAGAGAGGAGGCCCCAGTAAAGAAACGGACCAGAGCCTTGTAACAATGTCAACATCAAGGGCGTCCCGGCTTATGAGAACCGGGGTTCCTGCATTTCCTTTGCAAAAGTGGCAACCAAGTGGTAGATTCCACAAAAAGTGCCGCTTTTGGAGGTCCTAGCAGGGAAAACTGAGGCACCCCTGGCAACTGGGGTGTTAGTAAGCCACAAAGTCTTGCAAGCAAGGTTCAGAATCAAAACGCGGTAAGGAGTCCAACCAAATCTGCCTGAAGAATCAAAAGGCAGATTAGACGGCTTAAGGTGTTCTTGCTCGAAAGGTCTTCAAACCACCAAGCTGTTTTTCTTTCCAGCCTACCCGCAGAAGGCCCAACAAGTTTTCAGTTGGATGGACTCAATAGTTCACGTTCACTGGAAGCTCTGTGCAGTTGGGCGGCAATCAGCTTCAAGCAATCCTGGCAACCGCTGGCCAACCTGGCCTGACCCCCTACGCACTCCGAGCTTCTGGCTTCATCAACCATCAAGTTTGCCCTTTCCTAGAGAGGGTCCAAGTACCTCATGATGGCTTTTGGGAGTAAAACGGGGTCTAAGTACCTCCTTAGGTACCAAGGGACCCTCGTAGGACAAGTCAGTCCCAAGGCAGGACTTCGGATGGGCGATGGGCGATCTTCAGCTTGTAACTTGAGGGGCGCGGTCTCTGTTCGAAGTTGGGAAGGGCTGGTGCCCACCTCGGATCTAAGCCTACCGGAAGTCAACACGACTTGGTTCACTAAACCAAGCGAGGGGACCATGCGCAAATGTATGCCATTGTAAGTTGTAAGTGTTTTGTTTGGTACTAGGTCCTCCAGCAGAGATGTTAAAATAACGGTACCCTTCTTTCTGTATTCTATTTTACTAGGGGAACCCTCCCCCAACAAAGGGTAAAAGCACTACTGAAGGACCTAGGTTTTGTTGTGTGTGAATTTGGACGGAGGATTCGCCGCGTGCCGCTTCAGCCGTTCTTCAGCATGTGCACGCCCCTCAATTGCCCCAGAGAAAACAAACAGTAGCAAACTGCACAACACAAATCCAACATCAGAACAATACACACACACACACAAGCAACACGCTTCAAACACAACAGCAAGCACGCAAAACACGACAACAGTTGATTGCCCGAAGCTCAAACCAAGCCAGCCAGCCAACCACGTATGCAAAGCAAAACACAAAGCATCAATCAACCAAACAAACAATAAATCCATCAAGCAAGCAATCACTCAATCTCTCAACCAACCAACCAATCGACAAATCGTCATTAATTATTGTTGGATTTTGTGTATTTGTCTTTAAACAAATCGTTCATTCAGTCATTCATTCATCCCCTTTCCTTCCCTTCCCTTCCCTTCCATTCCATTCCATTCATTCATACAGACAGGCAAGCAAACAAGCAATCAAACAATCAAACGATGTGCCAACCAACAAAAAAATAAAACAACTAGTGGAAAAGAACAACAACCAGTGGACAAACGGACAAACAAACAAAGCAAACACAACCAAAACGCAAACCAACAAAGCAAACACACAATACCCAGATGAAACAACAAACACCAAACTAACCAAACAGCCCCCCAATAACCAAAGCAAACCAAATCCAAACCAAAGCAAGCCAAGGAACACAAACAACACCAAACCACACCAAGCCAACAAAGCTATAAACAAAAGAACACACACACACACAAACAAACCAAGACAAACACGAACACATCGGAGAACACTGCACCTTCCGAATTTCGGATCCTTCAACTCCTGGTGCTCAGCGCTAAACTCGGACTTCAGCTGCGTAAGCTGTTTGTCCAGATCTTCGATCTGCACCCGCACGCTCTTCCTAGGCCAATGCGCGCCTTTTGGCGGCCCGGATTCTGGGTAATGAGTCTCTGGGGTTGTGTCAAAGAAGGGGACTTTGGCCGTACAACTGCCGGCGTTCTCCCGTTGTAGTCAACTTGAAACAGGTAGCCTCTACAAAAACGCACACTTGAAGAAGCTCATGTATTTATCAAGACGTATCGCATGATTTCCGGTTGGTTTACGGATGCAACCAAGGTGAACGAGGGTACCAACTTGAACAAGAACCACACAAACACGCAAAACACAAACCCTCCTCATACAAGTGCCGCTAATGTGCTGCATAGGTAATTGGATTGCGGTTATTAACTTGAACACTGGAACCGACGTAAATGTCCACCACCGGAGCATACTCCTTCTGTGCTTCAAGAGAAACAACCAATCCATGGATAACCTCCACAGGATATTCTTTCTGTGCTTAAACAGAAACAACCGATTTGATTTTCTGTCCGTTGATAACCTCCAGAGACGGTCTCAAAACAAAAAGGCCCCAGAAACAAGAACAAAAAACACCAAACAACAAGAAAACCAACAAAACAATGATGTATTTATTATTTGTTTATATAAAAAATAACAACAAACACTTTGTGACTTCCCGCCTCAGCTGCGGCACCTGCTGGGAGTCCTTGCCCAAAGTCCGCTGCACCAGCGCGAAGGCGGGCCCCAGCTCCTCCAGGAGCTTCTCCGCCTGACCTGAACTGCGGATGGTTGCAAAACCCATTTCGCACCACTTTGAAGCTAAGGGTTGGATTGGATTGGAGGGCGACCAACGGGAAAACCCGCGGCCAGGGAGCACTGACACTTCGCCAGAAGGCTTTGAAACCAAGGGAAGCCATTGTTTGTTGGCATTTACAGGCCAA
>CAUJNA010003405.1:69009-126509 GCA_963377175.1 Effrenium voratum | reverse complement strand
GTGTGTGTGTGTGTGTGTGTGTGTGTGTGTGTGTGTGTGTGTGTGTGTGTGTGTGTGTGTGTGTGTGTGTGTGTGTGTGTGTGTGTGTGTGTGTGTGTGTGTGTGTGTGTGTGTGTGTGTGTGTGTGTGTGTGTGTGTGTGTGTGTGTGTGTGTGTGTGTGTGTGTGTCAGTGTTTGTGTACTTGTGTTGCGTTTGTTTGTTGTTGCGGGTACCCCTCGGGGAAACAGCGCCAATAACACACACATGCAAGTATAATATATGTGTATATTGTATAGTTTACATTTGTTCATCAATGCGTATATATTCTATATACGTACTAAGGTTGGGTGGGTGTGAAAAGTGGTTAGTGGACATAACTCCCCCGCCTAAATGATGTCCACCAAAGGGTCCCTGATTCAAATTCATACCCAAATGCATAAATATGTACACTATATAGCAGGGATCCTTACACAAAACACCTGAACATTGCCTTGCAAATGGTGGTGTCCCTCTAATTTGGTGGAAAAAGCCATGTTTCAAAAGGGCAAAATGTATCTGTTAAGGAGCCTTGAAAAGTTGCAACCATTGGATCGTGTCAACTGGCCAAAGGGGTCGCTGCCCCCGTTGGCCGCGGCGTTGGCTGTGGGTTCCCCCGAGGCCGAGCGGCGTCCCTGGGAGTCGTTCACCTGGTCGAGGCCGCCCGGGCGGCCCAGGAGCTCCACGTGGAACCCGTCCGCGCGGCCCAGGCGCTTCTCGTTCTTGCCGCCTGCGGGAGGGGTCCACCGGGTGGGAAGACGAGGCCATGGAAGCCATGGAAGTGGAGGCTCCAGATTTGAGAGGTTAAAATGAGGGTACCTACTTTTTCGGTAGTCTATTTTAGTAGGGGAACCCACCCAAAAACGGGTAAAAGGGCACTAGTGGGGACCTTGTTGGGGGATAATATATGCATGTTTTTGGGGCATGCTAGGCTTGGGGGTCGGTGTGGTTTGAGGGGAGTGTTTCTGGGACGAGGTGTGCAGGTGGTACATTTGGGGACGGGTGTCTTTTGGGGATGGTGGGTACATATGGAATCCGCATGTCAAAGACTTCCCCCACCCCCAGACCAAACCTTCCCCCCCCCCCAAAAAAAAAAAGAGAGACAAGCAATATTCAGAGGTTGTTACTATTACCCCCTCATTTACCATTCATGGCGCATCCTTCAGGGATGTGTTTCAGGGGCCTGGTGGCACAACCCCCATTGATTGTGGTCATCCGGAGTCTTGCTCACCACCTTACCCATTAAATTGGTGGTTGGGTTTGCCTGGACGTTCAGGGGGTCCCCCATTTGGCCTTTCAGAGGAAGTCCTGAGCTTGGTGGCTTAGTTGCCCAGGTCCAAAGACATGAAAGCGCCGGTCGGTGAGGGTCACAATTTTCTGGGTGAATTATAACTTGTTCACCAACCTGAAATAAAGTGGTTGGGCGGCTATTCTCCACATAAACCACAATTTTGCGGTGAGGTCGTCTGAGGTCGTTATAATTCACCCATAAATTTAACAACCACCCAGGTGCATTGCATCCTCTCGAGAACATCTCTGAAACAAGACCCTTGATCGATTCCCTAAAAATCCACGAGGGAACAACAACCACACTCACCTTCGGCAAATGGTTCGGCTTGTTGGTCTGATGTGTTGTGGATTGCAAAACAACAACTACCCATGTTCAGGAGCCAGTAGCAGACTTTGCGTTGATCATTGTGCTGAAGTCTTCAAACAATCTGAGCCGCCCGCTCCAAGCTTCCATTGCTAAAGTGCTGAACAAACATGAACAGCCACCACTTCCCTTCAAGACCAACCGGGTTTTTACCAACACCTGTGCAAATAGAAGATCAAACGCACCCCTTTGTAATTACTCCAAAAACAGTTGTGCCCAATGTCCTCATGGTCGCTGTACGAATCTTTCGTCAGATTCGGGTGTCCACCGACTCCGGCGAGTCTCACTCTGGGGGTATCCGAGGCGTCCCTTCCGAGGCGAGCGCCATTCAGGTAGTTGCCGAAGGCCAGAATCAGGCTCAACAGGAAAGGGATCTCCTGCGGGGGGTCGTTTGGCCACCAGGGGTGGGAAAATGATCGACCCCTTGCAGTGAAGCCTTCCTTGTTGAGGGGGTCGCAGATTTTCTCACCAAAGGTGCCAGCAGGACCCTCCTCATCTCCTGGACCCGGGTAGGTGGGTCCCTTCTTGGACCCCGCGGAGTTCCAAGGGAAACCCTCTCCGAAAGAACACAAAGGGCACCGCAGGGCAAGGAAGACGAACAACCCCCCGAACATCGCCCTTGGGAGGCAAGCCTTCCTATTTTGAAGGGGAAACAAGCAACTTCATCCACCAGGTGGATTCATTCGGTGTCAAATGGGTACGAGCCGGGTTGTCCTTCTGGAGGAGCTCGAGTCGGTTTACCCGAATGCTCTACCTCTCCCTTGGGGCCCCGAGGTCGCCCTTCAAGTCGGGCCCAAGGGACCCATTTTTTTTGAGGGCTTTGACGAAGATTGGAGCCCAAGGCCCTCGGGCTAAAGACGTGTTTGAGCCCACAGTGGCCAAAAGGGAAACCGAAACGAAGCGCACCGCGTGACAAGGAGGGATTTTCCTGGGTCGTTACCCATGGGTTAAAAAAGACACTCATAAGTTGCCCGAAACATGTTTGCCCCGATTCTCCTTGGAGTGCAGGAAGCTGTGCAGCATGCGCTCGAAGCGCGACAGGTTCTCCTCGGGCTCGCCACCGGCGTTTTGCGGTGCAGTTCTTCGATAGAAAAAGCTTCTATTGGGAGCAACCCTGTTTACGGTGGAGTACAGAGGCGCCTCTTCAAAATATGGACCCCTAAAACTCGCTGGTTTTCTTTCGCTTGCCTTCTTGGCCATTCCAAAAGGATTCCCTACTTTAAGGCCTAAGGCGGACCCATATAGATGGACACTGGTACACGAGTGGGACCGAACTAAAACTAGCGCCATCTTGGTGTTGTCACAAAACAAATGGTTGGTCTTACCTTCTGGTTTCTCTCCAAAATAAGCCCAAGCAATGTGCCCTCAAAATTCGGCCCTTAGACTTCCTGCAAGCACTTATTTTCAGAAAGTCCAAGGAACTCGAAATTCCGGCTGATCCAACCAATGAACATATTGCGTCCAACAACGGATGCGCAAACGGTCTAGATTCGTATCTGGACTGAGTAGTCATTGGGACTAACCACTTGAGCGGCCTTGGCGCATTTTTTGTCTATGATAGCTCAAGTGAATCCCTCAAACGCTTACACTTTGGCTGACAGTGTTGCCCATACTGCTACGTGCATTTGCACAAGGTACTCCAAACAATGGTTCTTCAAAGGGTTTTTTAGTATCGTCTGAGGCAGTACAAAATACATAAAGCCAACCCAATGGGCGCGAGCCAATGCCCACTCGAGAAGGATACACTAACACACACACAGAGTCCGCTATGCGTACTAGCAGCCGCAAAAACACCTTGTGCATATACGTGTTTTTGCCCTTACCATGGCATGGCTTGGAGGTTCGACGTATAGACCGCAACAGAATGGGCATTGGCAATGGCATCAAAGGCAACAGCAAAAGAAGCAGCAGCGGAAGCGGCAGCGGCAACGACAACAACTACCAAGCCCAGCCGTTTTTCATAAGCTTGCTCTCTCAGGAGTCACAAAATGCAGCACATATCCCTCCAACTTGTCCTGCAGGTGGGAAAGCCGTTCTGGAAGGTTATACCTGGAGATGAAACCGCTCGGCACAGTGCAGGGCACCATACTGTGGATGGACAAAAACTTGAACCAGTTGGCAAGTGGTTTATCCCAGTATTCATGAACTGCAGGGTCTTGTCCATCCACAGTAGGATCCATCTGTTTGTTTCTTGCACAAACGAGCCCTAAGGTCTTTCCAGGGCCTTGCTGGGGGGGGCAGGGGTCCCAATGGGCTGAGGATGTAGGAGGGAGATGTCTATTTAACCATGTCTAACAATCCATGGCAAGGGGCAGGGAAGGCTTCTACCTTTTGTGGACAAACGAACAAGCGGCGATACGGAGGGAGCGGAGATATGGGGGGATTCCCTTGGCGCCATTTCCCATATCAAACATAGTCAAGGTGCATTTAGGGGGAATCCTCCCGTATCCCTGGTTGTCCTGTATCCCTGCTAGTTGGTTTCCCTGACTTTTGCTAAGTGTGGAGTGGTCAAAGATCGGGCCTTGGTTGAACATGTCGAGGGGTCAAAAACAGGCCGTTGGTTGAAACAAACGTCACGTTTGGCACCCCGGCTTGAAGGCACGACACCCATGTCTTCCAAACAGGATCCCATGGAAAGCCCAACGTGCGCGGCGATCTCACCGCCCGTGCACTTCCAGATTCGGAACAGTCCGGACTTGCCGTTTACCACCTGGACTCCTCCCAAACGCACCAAGTCCACAATGCAGGGAAAGTGACTGGGCAAATGAGTTGCTCAGGAAAAACTCACAGTCAAGTTCGCGGACGACTCTCAACATCTTGAGTTGTTCCGGACATTGCTGACGGAAGCCAGTCTCATTTTACAATTGGCGTGTGTGTGGCTCAAAACTCAACAGCTAGGGCTTCGCAGGTTTTGGTCTTTGTCTCCGTAGGCGCCATTTCTTCATTTATTGAGCCACAACTTGACCATCACAGCCAAGCACTAATCTAGCCAAGTACTTAATCACATGCTGCAATTCCTTCGTGTCGGACCATCTTACCTGTGTCACATGCGTTGCCAAAAAATGCACTTGTTTGAACATCTGGTTTTGGATGAAAGAAACTGCAAAATGCCAACTGAACATCCGGGGGTCTTGATAAATTTATTGATCCACATGTTGACCATCACAGCACCAATTTCGCCTGGCCATTGAACGGGAAGCATGTGGGGGGTGTCGGTTTCCCGTGCGGCGGATCGATCGAAAATCGGCTGAGTTGCAGGAACTTCCAGCAGCTTAGGCGCATGGCACAGCCGGAGATCTGCGAGAGATCCTTGTGGGCTCATTTTTCGTGGCCAAATGAGTTGGGAGTGTCTTGTTTTAAGGGTACCCTCCCTCCCACTAACATGGCACCCCTGTGGGAGGGTATTTGAAAGATCAGCTTCCTCTTGGAGGGGCTGCCATGTTAGTGGGAAAGAGGGTACCCCGTCTTTTGGACGGTTTCCAAGCGGTCCCAAACTTGGAGACAACCCCATTTGGCAAAGGGCAGGACTTTGAGGCACAGAAAACTGGGGCCAAAAGGGTCCAAGTAGAGCAAAAAAGGGGTGTAAGCAGCTCCTTGGAGGTACTGGGGCCCTCTGGGGTGCACAAATCGTCGTGGGGATTCATGTTAGGGATCTTTTGGACCTCTAGGAACAACATGTCCATCAACTTGTGAGGTTCCTCGTTGGCTCCAAAGACGAGATCAGTAGTAGAAGCTTGGTGTGAGGGACTCCAAAACAAGCCAAACCGATCGGCTTTGTTCAACAAGGATCTTCGGATACCCCAAGAAAATCACACAACGGGTCGGTTCAAACTGTGAGAAACCAAGGTGGACCTCCAACCTGGATGTTGCCAGATCAGAGAGACAAACACTTGTGTCTTAACCCAGCAAAAACCAGCTTAACTCTACTTTGGAAAAACTTTCCGTGGGTTATAATCTAGGCTACAACTCACTTGGCTGAACAGCCAAAAGGGGATCCCTAATCCGCAATCTGTAGTGGAACACCGCTGAAACAAGAGAAACCACCTCCATCGGACAGAAGGAGCAAGAATTGATTCTACACAACCCGGACTGGGCTTTCAGGATGTCATGGCTTGCAAACAAACTGCCACTAAAACTCATCACAAAATCGACGGAGTCGGTCCATCCGTTCGACTCGCCAAGAAAAATCCGCTCCTCCATGTACTGCTCCACTGGGTCCCATTTGAAGGACTCGTCCCTCAGAGCGTGGACATCCAACGGCAAAGTACGAAACCTAGGTGAGGCCTGTTGAAACCTACCGTGGAAGTACCGCCAAAGCAAAACATGATGGCAAAGGCTGCCAAAACCGCAGGTTTGAGTTGAGATCATCTCCAATAAAACGGCAAATCTGGGGGTGCTAGCAGACCTGGTATGCCAAGATATGCCAAGTTCGGGACGGAAAGCGAGTCATGCCACCTGGAGTCTCAATCCTCGAAAGGTCCATGGCAACTTAGACTACATAGTTGATTCCAAGGGGAAACCAAGCCAACCATTTTGAAAGGCTCCATGGGGCTCCCCAAATGGAGACAGAGTCTCCCTTTCAACCCTGAGTCTCCCAAGGCATTCAATGGGTAACCGGTTGGATTTCCCCAACTTTCGTTTGCTGCTGGTCACCTGCGATGAAGATAACTATACGCAACTGGAAGTCCTGGGCCTGCGCGAATAGAATCTACTCGGAGACTTGTTGGTGGACGTCATTTCGGCGATAAGCTTCCATTGGACAACTCGAATCGATTCGTGAGTGTGTCACCAAAGGCCGAGGTGCTCTAAAGCAGCTTGCCGCTTTTGACGAAGCTCTGCCTCCTGCCAACTCCCAAAAAGACCACCCTTGAAATGGCCATGGGTCAAAATCACGTACCCCCAGTTTTCACATCCCAATCCCCACTAAAATAGGTTCTAAAATGGGTGGTGCACCTACACCAAAATGGGATCCCATTGGTTTTGACCACCACAGCCAACTACACGGACACCGCTTGCGCCGTTCAGCTGGCTTCGTCGTTCCCCTGCCTGCTCCGCGGTGGGGCAGAGCCGCTTTAAAGCGCCCAGCTCTTCCGGGGACAAAACGTGGGGCGCCTGGCAGGGAAGAGGCAGAGGCAAAAAGCTGCTGGTGCTCCGCAAGAAAATGAGGGAATGACACCTATAATCCATCCCTGGTGGTTTCCCCGAAGGGTACCCCTGGGTTCATTCCCTCATTCCCTTTTTACTAAGCACCAGCAAGAGAGTTGGCCTCAAAGACTTGTCAAGGAATGAGATAATGACCCCTATAAGCCCACCCATGTTGGGTGTGTTGTTTTTGGCAGCCGGCAGCCGGCTCTCTCGGAGCCGTGTAACTGTCATCGAATCTGAGTCTTGGGGTTGGGGAGGGGGGTGGAGGGTGGGGGGTGGGGGGTGGGGGCGGGGCCAATGAATGCGGCGCTTCTCTGTTGCGACCACCTGTGCTTGGGGTGGGGGGTGGGGGGTGGGGGGGGGCGAATGAATGCGGCGCTTCTCTGTTGCGACCACCTGTGCTTGGGGTGGGGGGTGGGGGGTGGGGGGGGGGGCGAATGGCGTTTCTCGGTTGCGACCACCTGTGCTTGGGGTGGGGGGTGGGGGTTTGGGGGGGGGGCCAATGAATGCGGCGCTTCCATTTCTGCTGTCATGTGCACCATAGCCGAGCCTAGGTCATTTCAGCTTCTTCTCGTGTAATCCAAGCGTTCATTTTCGCATTATGTTTATGTGTTCCAACAAGCGGGATTTTGGGCATATTTACTACGTATGTTTCTTCCAGCATCCCACGACGGAGCCTCCAGCCTAGGTCATTTCAGCTTCTTCTCGTGTAGTCCAAGCGTTCACTTTCGCATTATGTTTATGTGTTCCAACAAGCGAAACTTTGGGCATATTTACTACGTATGTTTCTTCCAGCATCCCACGACGGAGCCTCCAGCCTAGGTCATTTCAGCTTCTTCTCGTGTAATCCAAGCGTTCATTTTCGCATTATGTTTATGTGTTCATTTTCGCATTTAGTTTCGTTGCAAAGCACAATGCGAAGGCATTGAGCTCAGATCTGCAAAAGTTTCCGGCCAAGGCTCTTTGGGATTAGTCGCACACAAGACACGCAAGAGTATAAAGTGCGGGAGCCGCGCGGCTGACAGGTCCACAAATTAGGTCAAAAAACGAACTTTTCGGGGACCCCCTTTGCACAGCCCATGTCGCAAGAAGTTTGAGTCAAATGAGGCAAAAACACCGCAAATACCAGTGAATTTGCCTTCTCGCACTTCAAAACACGCAAAATGCTGTCGGTGACAGTTACACGGCTCCCAGAGAGCCGCTTGCCTTGTTTTTGTAGTACCCCACACATTGGCGGTTTTGCTGCTACAGTAGGTTTCCTTTACTGCATACTGAAAAAGATACACCCATGTTTGTTTCTTTCGAGTTGGTTCAGGTTTCCCTTGACTGGTGGTTTGGCGGCTTGGGGAATTGAAACCCTGGCTCTTGTATAGAGAAGAGCTGGGAACCTAACCAGATCGGATGATTCTAGAGTTGCACCCTTCAAATCGTTCCTTGAAAGCGAGGATCCTTGGCCAAATGTTCAAACGGCTGCTGTGTATGGAGCGAATTTTGGGGCGCGAGCTGAGTGCGACTCTGCGCTTGTCCATAGCACTGACAAAACGATTGATTTCTCCCACCTTCACTCCTCAAAGGTGGGGCGGGATCTTGAACTACTGCAAGCAACGTATTCATACCAATCAAAGTGAATTTCCGCAGGGCAATCAGGCAATGGACATATCCTTTTTGTGAGTCTCCACTCGGTTTCCATACAAATTGCAAAGGAGACAGTAAACATGAATCATCCCGCTAAATCTGCTTCATCAACATGTTGACCCTGCCTCACATCCTGAACATGCGGGGAGCCCTGGGGACACCTCTCCCACCGGAGAGCTGGGGGATGCACTTCCGCTGAGCAAAACCCAACTCGCTGAAGCGGAGCCCATGGCAGAAGCCGATTCGACGAAAGCCAGGTGAACCAAAGCCGGGCAAGCCGCTGTAGTGGGCAACAAGGGGACACAACGTCTAAAGCCAAAAGGGAGAAACCTGCTTATCCACAATGTATTCAATACCAGGCCAGGCTTAGACCTCCTCAAAAAAAAGTACCCCGAAACATGGACAACCCCAAAAAGGCAACAAAAACAACATCCTTTCATGTGCCACTGGGTGTGTCACCAAACTTTTTGGGGCCGGGTTCCTTCTTGGTTTCCTAAACTGGGACTTCCTTCAACAAAGCAAAGCTTTGAGAGGACAGAAATGGAAAGCCCATGGAAACCACAGTAAACCCTAAAGACGTACAACTGTTGACCCCCCCGCAAAAAGTTTTTAACTCCTGGAGCACCCTTCGTTACCTAAATTTCTGCCCTTAGCCCAAACGTATTGCAAAACCAGGGGTCGTCACCAAAATACGGTAAATGTACACTTTTTGCTGCTTCGAGCGTTTTTCCCAAAACCGGGCTGGTCGGTCCTCCAAGATGATCGGTCGCTGAATTGTCGAAAGGAGCGAGCAGAATTCGAAGTGCAAAACGAGCGCAAATATCCGCAAAACGAGCACAAATATCCGCAAACGAGTGCAAAATCAAAAAACGTAACAATGCCCGCCGTCCTCTGGATGGAAGAAGGGATTTGGTCGAGCGTTTTTCGGGGTGCGAGCGTTTTTTGCGGGGTCGAGCAGAAATCGGCAATTCGAGCGTTTTTTTCTCGTACCTAAAAAAAAAGGTACGTTGGGTGCCTCAGGCTTGTTGGGGGTTTAGTGGAAAACAACTCTTAATTTCCCAAAAAGTTCAAGTCTACAAAGATCCAACCCAATAGTCAAGAAGGGGACAGCCTTTAGAACCACCAAGAAACGAGAAATAACCCTGGGTGTCCGGGGGCCATGCCCACGACTCAATTCGATTCGCCTGGAGGGCCATAGCCGCCTTGGCGCCCGTGTTCAGAGTCACCGGCAGAGTGCCTAGGGCGTCGTCTTGCAGGACCCCCAAATGGTGCTCCTGTTGGTTCGAATGAAACAACCCAAAAAGGAAAAAGGGTACCTTCAAAAAAAAGAAGAGACGTCAATCTGGACAAAAACAAACTCCAAGTGAGGAAACTTCATCCCTGCAGGCTCACCAGGGCCATCAGAGGGGCCATGTTTGATTTTTCCAATCAGTGAAGTTGCTAAATCTTCCAACACCCTCCGATCGTCAGCTTCTACACGGAGGACGAGTAGCGCTACCCCTAGCCACCTTGCAATTCCCAGAGGGTCCCTTGGATCCTTGATAGGAGATGTTGCCTACTGTAGTAGCTGGACGCATTAGGGGGTATCAGATTTGTTGGCCCAAAAGGAGTTCCATTTTGGCTCCCGCGCCTGTGGACGTGAGCAGGGGTAAAAGCTTTTGGTGGAGTGAGTACCCACGTCGGCATTGTTCCACAGGAAGATCAAGGGACACCACCCATTTTGAAGCTCCATTTGGAGACAAACCCAAATGTGGATGTTCGTTGCTTAACATCCTGGATGATCCAAAAGGGAAAACAAAAACGTTCAAACGCAAAACGACCCAGGGAGGATTTGAGCCAAGTAAAATGCTTGTTGCACAAGATCTATGATAAAAGGCCACCGCTCTTCCAATGGCAACTGGGTCAACTGACGGGAGAAGATACGCGTGTTAGGCTGGAATTCGGCCAAGCAATGAGCAAAATCAAACCAGCAGGACCTAGCTTGACTGGCCCCCCCCGACTCTTAGCGGGTCACAAAGGGGTCATAGAGGCGGGGGGATAACTTTGGTCGCAGTTTTTGGATCACTTTGGTCGCAGCTGAAATCCACTCACTTTGGTCGTCGTTTGAGCATTTGCGGATCACTTCTGTCGCAATTTTTGGATCACTTCAGGCGCAGTGGAAGATAGCTTTTTGAGCACTAACAACAGGACACACGCAAAGGGTGTTGCCTCTCAAACACCTAACAACAAGACATGCCGCGTGGGGTGGGGTCGACAAGGATGTTGCCTCTCAAACACCTAACAACAAGAACTGCCGGGTGGGGTGGGGTCGACAAGGATGTTGTCTCTCAAACACCTAACAGCAAGACATGCCGGGCGGGGTGGGGTCGACAAGGATGTTGCCTCTCAAACACCTAACAACAAGACATGCCGGGCGGGGTGGGGTCGACAAGCATGTTGCCTCTCAAACACCTAACGACAAGACATGCCGGGCGGGGTGGGGTCGACAAGGATGTTGCCTCTCAAACACCTAACAACAAGACATGCCGGGCGGGGTGGGGTCGACAAGCATGTTGCCTCTCAAACACCTAACAACAAGACATGCCGGGTGGGGTGGGGTCGACAAGGATGTTGCCTCTCAAACACCATAGTCAACGGCGAAGAAACTAGGACCGAAGCGAGTAAGGAAACTAGGACCGAAGCGAGATGAAAACTAGGACCGAAGCGAGCCAGCAACTAGGACCGAAGCGAACCCGCGACCGTCATAGACATCCACGTAGTTGGACCCATTGGGGCGATACTTGTGCCAGTCCTTTTCGGCAACCCCCAGTCTGCTCTATTTCTACACGGGAAAAAGGACCCTTCTCTTTGTGGATGGTTTTAAAAGGGAAACCAAAAGGAAACTGGGCTGCACTCAGATCCCCCGCTAGAAGTTTAACTTTTAGTGGGTTAAATGGAAACTACCACTAAACACTAAAAAGGCTAAGGGGATGACTGGGAGCCACCAAGGAAACCTAACTCATCTGGGGGGGCCAAATTCCAATTTTGACACTTACGCGTTGTCTGAGAAAGATACCTTTTTGGGTTGGAACCAGGAAGCCACATGTGTTCAGCTGGGGGAAACTAACCAGACCAGCATGACCCCGTCACCTTGTCAGATCGCGAGCCCATCCATCGATCGCCGAGGTGCGCAGCGTCAGCTCGAGTTGCAAGCGGTCCTGCTGGTTGATGCTGCTCAGCTTCACGGTCCTAGGCCCAGATCTCCCAGCACCCGGCTATCAAATGGCTCTGGGTGGAAAGTCCAGGCACTCAGGAAGTGAGTTCATCTGGCTATGGGTCAAAAATGCGTACCCAAAACGAACATGGACTAAAGCCTGCGGTCCATATCCTGGTGGTTTCATTTTGACCCATACCCAAATGGTTTGTTTGGTGACCTCTTCACGGCCGCAAGTGAATTGGTCCCGCAAAAGGAGACTCTAATGACTTGTGGGGTTCCAAGTTCATCTGCCCTTGGGGATCTACTCACTTCGGGGGTTCTCCCCTTAGCAGATGTAGCACCGGCAGTGTGGATGAAGTATTTCTAATCAGGAACCAGGCCCATTATCCAGTTGGCCCAAAAAGACCATTGAACGTGGCCGACTAGCCACTGGAAACAGGTTTGGGCCTTTCCATTGTTTTGTCACAAACACTTTTAACCTTGGTTTTACAGGGAAACCCAAAGTGATATTCTTTCCCCGCGGTCCCCTTTCTAACACATACCTACATAGCCATGGGGCATAACCGGCTCCGTTTTGGGATGAACATCCATTTGCCACCTGTTTTGATGTACACCAGGGTTTCCTGGGTCTTGACTCACAGCCACATATGCAAACTCAGCACTGATGGTTGCGGGGTAAACATCACGAGCAAACATGGGTGCCAGGTGCCGCCTCCAGTCTTCGGGGCGCATCCCCGTACCCCCCCCCGGACAAAAAAACGAGAGACAAATCAAAGATAACACAAGGCGTCAGGTTTAGATTATCCATATCAAGTGACCTTGAAAATGTAAACAATGCAAAACTATCTGAAAAAGACCTTTAACAGTACGCTGTTCAGCGACCAAACAATCCAGTGGACCCCAGCAAGGGCGACCCTAAATGAAGGAACAGTCAGAAATAAGTTTGTTTGCTCCCCCGGATCGGGGTCATTCTATTGTGTCCACGAGTTCATTTGACCAATGAGCGGCCTTAATTGGATATGTCACATGGTCTGAGCAAAATCACACACCCATTCGTCCCTTCGTTCTACGGTACTTAAACTTAAAAGGGAAACCCTACCCTGGACATGAACATTCTGGCTTCGCAAGGCCAGAATGTACACCGACAGAAAAGCAACAATCGGGACAAACACAAGCAAAGAAAAGCAATCAGCTTCTTCTCACGGATACCAGGATCCATCCACGCCACAAAACAAACAGAACCACCAAATAACCAAGGGCGAAAACTACAAAAAACATGATGTGTCCCACATGGGACAAGTTAGCCATGGTCTTCTGCGGGCCGAACGGAAAATGGATCCACCCCTAATGGAACTGCCAGTCGCCACCTTTGGCCTTCCCCGCAAACCCCACCCGGAAGCCGATGCGATTCGCCGGGGCGCTTGGGCTTCTCCGCCCTGCGCGAAGGCGCCTTCGGCTTCGAGGCACCTGCGTGGCGTTATGACCCGAAGCGGGGGTGGCGAGGGGGGGGGGGTAGCTGAATCCATTGGTGCCAGTTTGGAGCAAAACTTCCATTTGCTTAATGCCACTTGGAAAGCAATACAATCTGTCCAGTAGTGATTGATTGTCTTTGAAAATACAACATAGTCTTCAGCAATGGAAGAAAACGGGGGTTTACCCTGCGGGGGATTTGGTGAATCCTCGGGGGGCTTGGATCCTATATTGAGAATGCGGCGACCGCCACGGGGTGGCTTGGACGAAGGAAGGAAAATGGGAGGATGCACAGAAATTGAGGAAACTTCAAAGCATCAAGGGCAGTATCTCAGGATCTATCATTCCCACGGAGTTTAATCTGTGCCTTTAACGGCAGCAGGTGCGGAGCGCTCCAAGGCCAAAGCTTCTTACTCCGCGCGTCACAAATGGGAATGCCTCCAAATGAAGGATGCATCGTCTCAAGGTATTGCACCCCCAAACCATTATTTCAACAAGTGACCCGGTATCGCGTTCCAACTGGGTCCAATGAGCCAGGGTCAAACATGGGAATATTCGTGATTTGTGAGTCGTAAGCTTTCCTGTTGGAAATTTGGGACATCTCCCCAGGTCCCCAAACTTACCAAAACTACTGAATATGTCGACCCTTTCTGGGGCTTGGCTGCGAATCTCCGAAATGGAGGATTCTTAAGCCTGGAGGGTAAATCGACTGCAGAGGGTCCCTTGACACCTTCTTTGGATGTACTGAGGGGTCACAAAGAGGTCAACATACATCCTCACCAGGCACTTGGACCCTTGGAGAAACAGGTCAGCAAACCTGCGAACGTTCGCCTGGGGCCCAGGCTGCTTTTGCCGAACCGCTTCTCAATCTCCTCACAGGGCAAAGCCTGCATGATGCCCTCGCTCTGGTAGACCTGGTTCACCTGCCAGGGAGAGGTAAGTCGCTTGGCATTGCACGCATGTTTCACGGGGGGAAGATTCTTGTCAAACATGCGGTGGGAGGGGGCGTGTATCACCAACAACTCCCAACCTGATGTTCTGTTGTATTGTTTTTCTGCTTCTATCTCAGGGCTTGGCAGTGGTTCTTGGGCAAGAAATACTTATAAGTTAGTGAAGGTTACTCAGGTCTACTGAAAGCGCTCGGAATACTCATCAGGTTTATCCCCCATTCTTTTCCCCCGTTCTTTTGGGAGTTCCGGGTCTCACACCCCGTTTTCGACCCCAGGTACGCTCAGCGCCAGAAACGCTCGGTCCAGCGATACTCAAGAAACTAACACGCCAACCCGAACCCCGGGATACAAGCAACCACACCCACAACTGATCAATGATGCACTTCTGCCAGACCACTTGAAAAAACTGCCTAATCTGCTTTGATACGTAGTCCCCCCCGGCGGCCAGTCGTGTGGGGCCTCTTTAGTGGAAAAGGGGGGCCGCCAAAAGAAGAACGGAAACTCAGAGAAACAAAGAACCGAAGGTCCACCGCCCCATTTCTCTCCGTCCAACTCGCGAGCGGATTTCTCGGAGTTCGAGGAATTCCCATGTCGCCTGGTCCCAAACGGTGCCTTCCTTGATCTGGGCGCCGATGTAGCGCGTCCAGGGCACAGATTTCAGCTCCTACGTCGAACTAGATGCAACAAATTCGGTTCAAACACTGGATCTAGTGCTTGCCCCCACCCCCTTTTGGGGGTGGTTGTAAAACACACCAGGAATCTGTTATCCGTTCGTTCTGGTGGTTCCCTCATTTGGGAATGTGTTGAAAGAGAGATTTGGCCCCCAAATCGGCGGGGGTCCTTTTGATATACATTTCAACAACAAAAGGTAGATGTGCAAGCCAAATGATTCCAGGCAAGCTGTTGCAAGTAAGCAGCAGTTGTCGATCTAGTTTGGAATGGGTGGTTTTCTTGGTTGCCTAGGGAAATGAGCAGCGACCTTTGACCCATTGGTTCCACGGACAGCTAAGGCTTATATACTATAATTATCTACAACCCCTATTACACCAGGTGGAACCAACCTGCTAAAGTGGCGGGGGGGGGGGCAACTCTCCGTTTAGCCAGAAGTTTTGGCGCAAGAGGCAACCCACACTTGAAGGGGAGGCATAGTTGTTGCTCTCCATTCATCAAGGTCGCCTAAGTTAGGCAAATAAGGTTTCGGAGTAAAGACACATTAAGAGATCGTAGGCTGCAAACAGCTGCCTGCAACACTTCATGTTTGCCTATCAGTGTTTTCTTATACTCTTGGTCCAATAAGGAACTTAGACTATAAGGCCTTAAAAAGGGGGGAGGTATTATGCAACAATATTATCATAATTATTGTAATGTTTGTAACTTTGTTTGCCCTTATGCTGACTATTCCATCACTCACAGGGCCAACCCCCTTTGACTAGTCTACCTTCTAAGTGTGGGAGGCTGTCCCTTTTGAGGGTCCCCTTTTTGGTGCGATTCAAAATGAAACCAAAAGGGGCATTACTCATATTTGGGTATTTGGGGGTCCCTTACTTTTTTCTAAGACGCACCCGTGTTTAGCCTCCTCTCGCACAAAAACAGGTCTGCGCTAGCTCCTGGTGTGGGGTCACGGCTGGCTTGGTGGGCTCAGCAGCTGCCTGACTTCTCAGGACCAAACGGAGGGATCCTTTTAAGCAAATTTGAAGGAAGCCCCGTCAGAAACTGCCTCGCATCCCCGACGAACTGCATCCTGTGGGTTGTGCACGGGGAAAGATCCCATGTCCTAATAATCACCACAAAAATCGGGGAGCCGGTACCATCTGGTACAAGGATCGTCACTTCAATAGGCGCCGGAAGGGGGGGGGAAGCCTGATTTCACCCAAGGCAAACTTGGAAAATGGAAGCAACCCACTGGCAGCTGGGATAGGCTCTTTCTTCTTTTGTCGACTCTAGTACTTGCTCCTGGGAAAGCTTCGTGTGCGCATCAACATGTTCCCATGGTGCTGAGATGCAAAGCATCAGGCAGGGACAGTGACCAGGCCTTGGCCAAATGACATCGACGAGAGACATCGTCGCAATAAACCTTCATGCACGTTGCCACCCAGTCTTATCATCATGAAAAAGAGAGTGCAGCATCAGTAGGACGGGCTAACAACGGAACTTCGGTGGTGATAGCTCAGCCCTGCTTCAAAAGAGGAACCTGTGACTGGCAGAGAGAAAACTACCGGTTGAGGCCCCCAGCCGGAAAGATCTAGGATCCTTCAGAGGCGTGCCTGCTTCGATCCAAGTTAATTGGAGAAACGGTAGCAGACCGACCATGAGACCTGCCAACCGAGCAACTTAAACTTCGGCACTCGGCCCGCGGGTCGACGAAGCTCCGGCCTTGCCCTTGCCTTTGCCCTTGGGCTCCTTGTCACCTGCAGGCCCTGGGCAAATGAGCGGCACCCACATACCAGTCTGCTTGTGCCACCATGGTTGTAATGGTGTACACAGGCTTTTGCAAGCGACAAAGCCAAGTGGTGAAACCACCTACCAAAGCCACTAGGCGCATGCACATTTTTAACCTTGTCATATGAGGATCAAGCAGACGGTGGCTTTCCCAGGCAAGGGGCAGAGTTGTTTCTAGTGCACGCCTGGGTGCCCAGCATCTCTCATGAGCCATGGTACCTGCAAAAGATATCTTCAAATGTGTGAGCCCCCGGGATTCTTCTGGGAAGGCTAACTCCACTTCTGATTCATTACGTCCAACAAAAAAGGGAAAGAAAAGCGATTTCTCAAAACGATGGGTAAAATAATCACACGGGATAAACCTTCAGAATAGTAACTGGTGCTCCCGCTTCCTCTGGGTTTCAAACATGCCCGGATCATCCCAAATCCCAGGTAACCACGTAGTCCTTTTGATTGAAAGCACTTCAATAAAACTGAGAAGGTAGCTGGTAGCCTCGGAGGTTGGAATCCATTGGTCAACCCCTCTCGGCTTGCAGCAGGCCAAGCCGACAGGATGTTCTGTATGTCCGCTTTAAACACCACCTCGCCAAGGAATCTCAATCAAAATGGGCCCCAAAAGGGGGAGGCCCTTGACGAATACTCCAAATCAGCTGCGATGGCTGCCTCGCTATGGCTCTGAATGAATATGGGGCTTCTCAAACAGGTAGACCCTCTTGTGAGGGGAACCAAAGGAAACAAGCCATTTAATGGGATCCCCTATCTTGAGACACGCCCCTGTGACAAAATTGCCAAATGGGTGTCTTGTTTCTTGAGGGCACCCCCTTTGGCCTGGCTTTAAAGTGAAACCAACAGCAAACGAAAAACCGTTTTGTTGTCCTTCAAGACACGGCCAAGTAAGAGACACACAGAGGTCGAGGTCCAAAGCCCACGCCCGCTCGCGAGCAGCCTGCGTCAGCCGGCGCCGGAGGCGGCTTGGCCTTGCCTTTGCCCTTGCCTTTGGGCGGCGCTTTGGGCGCCTGGCCATCGGCCGAGGGGCGAAGGGCACAGGCGCGGTTTTGGAGGGTGCCCCCTTCACCCGTGGCTTAAAACAAAACCCAAGGCAAGCGAAATGTTGCTGATGACTGTAGGGGGGGGTCAACCGAAATCTCCAGAAAGTCAAAGGGTGAAAGGTCACACCAAAGGGCAGCCAAAACCAGAATACAAACAGATGCTGTCTGTTTGTATTCCTGGGGCCTACAACTACCACGGTGGATAAGTTGAAGTGTACTGTGTCTTTACGTTCTGAAACCCCATGGTTTCCTATGGTGCGCCGCTATCCCTCCGTATCGATTCGGGGAGGACCTGACCAGCCTCCTTCACCTCCGGCGCAACGGGATCCTTCCTCGCGAAAAGGAGCCGGGACACAGGGGGAATGGAGACTTCTTCGATTCGGGTGACGGGGATCAAACCTCCCAAGTATGGCAAAGGAATTGTGATATCCTTGTTTTCTTGATTTTCTTTGGACGGATGCTTGCTCTCGACCGGCAAAAGGTCGGATCACCTTTTGTAGGCGTAATGGAAAAACCATCTGTTTCCAAAAGGTCTAAGGGCAATGATTGCACCAAAGACCAGCCAATAGACATTATATACCTATACACATGTGTCTACACATATTAACAATATATATATATATATATTATATATATATGATGGATACTCCCAGAGTGAGAAACCTTGTGTGCTTCCAAAACAAAATGCGGGTGAATACCCCCAGCCATCGAGTTTCAGACCTGGTTCAAAGGAAGTCATTCCTGACGAGCGAGACCAAATTCCCGAAACCTCCATAACCACCCCAAAGACAAGCCTTGCAGCACGGGCATGGCAGGGTACGCACCAAACTCACGTGAAACAACAAGGGTCCTGGAAAATACGTGTTTCAAGGAAAACCAAGAGAAAGGAAACAACATTCGCAACTATCAGCGGTCGGATGAAGGGGCCAGTTACAAAAAATACTAGCGGTGAAGTATTGCCCTCAGTTGCCCAGTGACCCTGGTAAACGATGCCTTTGAATGACTCTGTAGTTGAACGCCCCCAACCAACAATAGTATGTTTCAATCTGGTTCATCTTTAGTACCCTGAAAATGCCAAACAAACTTCCAGAAAAGGTAGACCAAAGGGCACAAACTCAAATAGATTAGGTGGGCCTGTCAATGTTACACGCCAGTGAGGACTCGAAAGAAGGCAAAAAAGGCAAAATCCTTGTTGCAGCCGAGCTTCTCTTCCGTCGCCAAAGGCTCCGCCGTCTTCGCTTCAGTTACTTCAGTTCTTGCCTCCTTTGCTTCCAACTTCCCTTCCGGCTCCTGATGGAGACGTGATTTCCTGGTCGTCCTAGAAGGACAACACCGGCTTCCTATGCTTCCACTTGGTTTGGTCAATTAGTTTCGTCCAAGCAGCACTAAGTGGGTGCTAAATAGCTCATACTGTGGATGAACGAAATCCTGCACCACTTTGAAACCATGGGACACCATTATTTGTTGGTATTTACAGGCGAATCATCATTCCCGGCTTTGCTTGATAGTGCAGGATTTCCTCCATCCACAGTATATAGACTCCATGCAATTCTCCTTGATAGTTCACTCAAACAATGGCAACCCAACCGGTTGTTTTGGGGTTGATTTGGGCTTGGCAAGCTGACCTCCAGGCTGCTGTTGCGTGGGTGTTGACTTTGGCTGGGTTTGGTTTGGCTTGGATGTGTACTAGGTGTGCGATTTGTTTAGTAGTGGCTTTAGGGTTCGGGCTTTTATGTGACTTCGCCAAAACCAATCCCAGATCAGCCCAAAACTCACTCAACAGGGAAACCACCTCCAACACAAATAAACCCGGGCACCACTGAAACTCTGGGGACTTGTCATGGAACAAAGGGCACCCTTCTGAAGTCAAGGAGTGCCCACCTAAAGAAAGAGGCTCGCCACCTGGACTGGCGGTCTTTTTGGGAGTGCCGGCCAAAAACGGTGCCGATTGGCCACCAAGGGGCTTAGTTTCTTCCTTTTTTTGGGGGGGCGGGGGGAGGAAGGTGGGGGGAACAAACGATTTCGCCCGGGTTTTCCTGTCAGCCCTTCCCTCTCCTTTGACTTATCCTCGCTAGCCTCGCTGCCGGCGGACGTCGGAGAGGTCGGCTTCTCTTTCTCCAGGACACCCGCCTTGGCTCCCAAGGATTCGAGGGTGGAATTTGAGCTGGTGTCCTCGCAAGAAGCGACCCAAAATAGGCGCGGGGTGACCAACTCCCAAGACTATTGGGGGTTCTCCATTTTTTCTCGCCGTCCTTTTCACAAAGCAGCTGAATTCCAAAAGTGTACTGTGGCCTTCTTGAAAGGCTCACTGGAAAGAGCGAAGAAGATACCCCTAGAGAATTGGTTAGAATTCCTGTCCAGCCAAATGAGGATATGCAACGAAACCGCCCTGCCCAAAAGAAGAGAGGATCCACACACATGGATCCGTCTGACCAAGGGCCCCTGACTGGCACAAAGCATCATGAGGCTAATACTGACGCGACATGTCAGAAGAAGAGAGCAATGCTTGACTTAGACACCCCTCTATTTGCAATCAAAATCCCCCACTCGGCCAAAAAAATCTGGAAATACAAAAACCGCCGGAAGTTTCTAATACACCTGGAGGCCCAATTGATACAGAAAAAGTGCTCAATTGCATATTCGGAGTTCGAACGCTTTTTTCTGCCCGATTGGAAACGAACAGTTTGAAGACGGCTTGGCCCGAAATGCGCACCGCGTTTCGAGCGCAATTCGGCGCAACTTCGGGCGCAATTTCGCGCAACTCGGGCGCAAATCCGCGCAACCGAGCGCAATTTTAACAACTGCCCAAAAAATGGTCACTACACTAGCGCCAAGTCGCTGGCTCCCAGAAACGTTTCGGGCACTTTTTTCGCCAAACACATTCGAGCACAATTTTCTGCATCAATTGGGCCTCCTGCAGCCCCCCCTCACGACCTTTGGGGGGTTGGGGAGGGGATCTAAATATGAGGTTGTTAAGTTTGAGAAGCCTGACAACGCTTGCTTTGAGAGATTGCCAAACTGGGGCAACTAGTCTCAAAAAGAAACGGCAAGAAACCCAAAGCTACGGCCTTTAGGGGGCACCTCAAGTCAAGCCGCGAGAGACTTCGCCGCGTCATCCGGCTCGAGGCTGGAGGTGCTGGCGACCTCCTGGCGAAGGGACGCCGGGCGCTAGGGTTTCCCTCTGGGGATGTGTCACAGGGGGACCCTACAACTGGGGCTGTCCTCAGATCTGCTGAAAGTTTAACATTTAGTCGGTGAAGTGGAACCCCCCACTAAACCCTAAAAACCTCAACAACCTAAAGGGACGGCTGGGAACCGTTTTCAACAAATGGTGGTTCTCCTTTGGCTTTCCATCAAACCAAAACCCCCAAAAAAGGTATCCTCAAACAAACACAGGTTTGCAGAGACACCGATCGCTGTCCTCAGCTTCATAGGCGGAGGCGCCATCCTCATTTCAGGTGCTTGAGCATTTGAGTTTGTCACTGTACCATCCCTCGGCCATCTGAGATGCGTTCAGCGACACCCAAACCAATATCAAACCCTGAGTAGTTCTGGCACAAGGGGGGATAAACCCCTTGTATTGCGACTGTATGCTGGCCTGATCGAAATCCGCGGGGGGGGGGGGGGGGGGGGGGCGAGTCGCAGTCCGCAATCCGCTTCATCCTTTTGGCTTGTAATCTTGGTAGTCCCCCTATCTTGACTTAACTAGAAGGAATATCAAATTGACATGAAACCCGAAACGGCTTCTACGACACGGAGGGTTGCCCAATGCCGAATCCTGCTTCATGTTTCTTCTCAAGAACCAACAAAGACCGCACAAACCGCCAATGGCCATGGGCACAAAAAGAGCACTCCTTGCTTGGCAGTGTTTGTTACAGAGGTCACTGGATTTCCTGTTCAAAAGTTGCAATCTACTGGCGGTTTCCAGTGAAACTGCCACTTTGGGAAGTTCCAAAAGGGAAAATGGAAAAACCACTGTTCTGTTCTCAGGTCCAAAAAAAGAAGAACAACCATGCGCAGCTGGAGGTCTGGGGACCAAGTGCGACAAGGTCCTTGTGGCTTGGGGGGGAAATGCGAACACTGCAAGCCATGAGTTGTTTGATTCGCAGTGTGGATTGGTGGCTTGGAGGGCTGGTCTCCCATTTAGCCTCATGAACCAGGCGTTAAAATCCAAATCCAAACCAGGAATTCCAAACCACCCACTGAGCATTGACTGAATTCAAGGGACACCCCTCCAAAAAAGCACTTGCTGGTGCTCAGGGAATGAGGGAATTACTCTTATTTTCTATCCCTGGTGGTTTCCTTTAAGGGGCTCCCCGGGTTCATTCCCAAAATTCCCCCTTGATCACCAACAAGAACAGCGCACCGTCCAAGTCGCAGCCGTGGATGTCGCACTGGACTGGGAGTCTCCTAGCGTATAACACGTGCGCATAGAAAAACGCGAGCGGTTGCTCGTGGGGCTTGGATTTGCGGTTGGTCCTCCCAGCAAGAAATGGGCAAAATATGCAAACCAATCTATGGCCGGACTTGTTGGCACTAGTGGCACCTGGGGGGATTTAATCCGCCCCGACTTGGATGGCCCAGCCAGGTCTTGTAGTATCCGAGCAGCATGGCGCTACTCCATATCGTCGCCTATCAAAGCAATCTATAGCTTCATACTTTCACGCCCCTTGCCGCCAACGTTCAATGTTGCGCTGTCCTCGTCTGGATCCCTCCTTGAGAATAGGGGTTGCAGTTATATAAGGTAAGGGCTTGGAACCAAGAAGAGAACCCGTTTGACTCTACTAGAGAGATTGACGAGTAGAGCACCTACTCACTTTCAAAACAGAACGGAACCCAAACCAGTGACCCTAGTAGAAAAAGGGAACCTTTTTTGGGCTTGAACCCCCCAACCGAAAAGGAAAAGGGTGGAATCCACTGACCAAGCGGGCAATGATCCAAACACTATAGGATGTTTTGCACAGCACCTCACACGAGCAGCGCCCCAAGACTCTTCCACCAACGTGGCTAAGGATGCAATAAGCTTTACTACAACTATGCAGCCAGGTAGTGGAACCACCTCGATGCGCCAGGATGCATGGAGAGCAGAGCATGTTGAGACCTGATTCTCCACCATCTCCTTGAGTGGTGAAGGTACATCTGTTCCTTTTTTGTGGTTTCCCTTGCGGCCCCATGCAAAGGACCTTTTCCGCAACTCCTCCCTCCATTTGAGTGTCGTTGTTTAGGGCCCCCCCAAAAAATAGAGAACAACTAAACATAAATAAACAAGCAGTGGTGTTCCCCTTGGTTTCCCCTCTAAAACCCACCAAAAGACGCTTTTTTGCACCAGACAACAAAAGAAGGGCCCCTTCTTGCGCCTCCAAGCAGGTCCCGCTCCGCTGGGCTCCGACCCGACTCGGCTCGGGATCCGCCTCGGAGCCGGGACTCGGAGACGCGCTGGAGCTCGTGGAGCTCCTTGAGCTCGAAGCGCGCGTACCTCGAAGGACGTCGAGCGGGGGGGGCGGCCACGGGGCAGGGAGGGCGAGGGGGGAGGGGAGGGCGAGAAGGGGGGGGAACTGCACCTTTTCCTGGGGCCGAGGATAAGGCAAGGCTGGAAGGGATTTGTTTTTAGGGGGAGGTTCTGGAGAAACATGGGCTTAGGGGGGGATTTCTGGATAAGCCAGTCGACTAACATGGAACCCAACAGAGAAATGATCCCTTTTGTAGGAAAATCGTCAACACCACCCCGAAAGGGTCAGGATCCATGTTAATGGCAGACCCCAAGCCGGCCGACTCTTACATGATCTTGCTGAAAGAGAGACTCCCTGTTGAAACTATTTCAAAGGGAACGTAGCAAAACACTCTGTTACTTGCAGCCAACACATGCTTGGATCAATGCAGGAAAGGACCGAGGGGGGGGTGCATGTTCAAAGATTTTGGCTGTAGCCTTTGCGAAGAACTGCGGTCTGCTCCCTCGGCGCGCTCAACTCGCCACAGGTCATTTGTGGGCGAAAGGACGCATTTTGAGGCGTTTCTCAGTTGATCAAGCAGCCATACGGATGAAAGCCATTGGAACAAAGGGATGCAGCTCAACCATTTTGGCATCACCGAGGGGCTGGCCCGCTTTGCACCATCCTCGAATCGGAAGTGCTGGGATTCACTTGGTTGCGGAGGGGCTCTGCAAAGACAGACTCTATCCCCTTGTGGCGTTCAGTAGGTGATTTAGCAGGGGTTCTACTAAAATCAAAACAGACTCTCCTTTCCGACAAAGGAACACTTCGCATCTTTCAGCATTCACTGTTCAATGGGTTGTACACTTGCTGTCTAAGTGAGGACATCCTCACCTGGGCAAAAACGACATTGTTGGAAATGGTGCAGGGTTTTGGCACATGTTGGTCATCAAAGGGGAAAAAGGCACTCGTTTTTTGTTGATTTCAAGGGAACCCTCATCCCAAAAAAACAAAGACAAAAAGGCACCGCTGAAGAAGCCCACCCCCCCACCCCCTTCGGCGTGCCGTTCCCCGAGCCGGATCGAAGCGCGGTTCCCGGCCAAGAGGCGGCTCCGGAATCAAGCCGCTGCAATCCCTGATGCGTCCGAGCGGGGACCCCAAACCCAGTGACTTTGGGTTCGAAACCAAAAACCTTCGAGGTTTATGGTGCATCTTTTCTTGAGGCTCGGTACCCTGTTTGGTTCTAAAAGGAAACCAAAAGGAACCTGCCCCCGGAGGTTTGGGGCGTTCCCCTTTGAGACAAACGCAAACAGAACCGCCAAGATGGCGATTCAAGAGGATCGACCGAAACATGAGAAGGTTCCTCTCACAATGGAACCATAGACATATTTTTTGGACCAAACCTCATGCTGTACTGATACTGTCATTCCCGCAGCATGGACCCCTTGCTTCCAGAAACTTGAAGAAGAATCCTGGGGCGGTTTTAAGCAAGGGGTCAGCATTACCTGGTTGACCGCTCAATCAATGGGCCCCTAGCTGACGGGGGCGCACTGAATCCTGGCTAAACATTAGCTACCACCACTCAAAGAAAGCTGTATAAAACAACTGGCAAACAAACGGTGATGTTTCAAGCCTGCATTGCCCGCTAAGAAAAGTGAAGCTTGTTGCTGATACAGGGGACGAAATAACTTCTGAAGGTCGAATCCAAGAGCAAACAAGTTTCTATCATAGCCTTCCACACCCACGAGCTATCCCTCTCCTTCATCCCCGTCCCTGCTTCCCCAAATTTGGACACTGAGCATGAGGACAGAAAAGGAACGGGTTGAAGCGGTGGATCTCCAGCTGTACCCTCAAAAACCAGCCTAAAACCGACAGAGGATCCCGGGTGTCTCTCTGGCAGACGGACCCCTGAAATGCGGACCGGAAAAAAAAGACACGTCCGAAATCCATTGTGAGAAATTCAATAACCCGAAATCCAGCCCGAGTCCATTTACCAGTGGTTTTGCTGAGCCCTGATCTGGACGCCAGGCCACTCACTGCCCCCTGGCTCAGACATCTTGGCGAGGCGGGTGCGGAGAGATTCCATCTCACCCACCTGAGCGACCCGAAATCCCGCTGACTTTCGACCCTACCAAGCTGGGCGTGTCCATTTTTCAGGTGCTTGGTATTTGAAGGAAAACCACAAGGACACAAGAAAAGTAGGGCACCCCGATTTTGAGACAAGCCCGGCTAGAAATTCTCGTTGGGCAACCAGCATGCTTCTGCTATGGTAGCAGCCATTGAGCCTGAAGACAACCCAATTCCAGTGACCCTGGTTGACAGAATAGTTGTAAGTCCACTGGAAAATACACGACAATTTCGAGTAGCGATATATTCCCCTTCAACCCACCACAGGAAATCACAGCATATAGTCTTAAGCAAATGGAAGCGTCTTGGGATGCCACCAAACAAGTTGGATGCGACTCGTAACCAACCAAAAATTGCAAACAAAAACGACTCAAGGCCCCTGGGTCAACCCCCCTAGGCCCACCTGCCTTCTTCTTCAGAAGCTCGTTCTCTCGCTCCACTTTGGCGAGCTTGGTCTGAAGCAGGTAGAAGGCTCCGATGGACTGACGCCCTGCGATCTGTGGGTCGGCGGGGGGGAATGTCACTTTACACCTGGGCACGTCGCGAGTTACTTTTTCTCACCACTCCCCCCAACAAAAGTTGGGGGAGTCGCAAAATGTAAGCGGGGGGAAATGCATTTTCAGACGTCCCCCCGTCCCCCATTTTCGGGCCCCAAGGCGGTGGGGATATTTTATCAAGGGGCAAGGGGTTTGCCATAATAGGGCACATGTTTACCCGGCTGGCCGTACGACGAATTTCGTCGGTTGAATGGCTTCCACAGAGCCTTTGTCATTCTTCCAAGTGCCAAAAAACCGCTGAGCCACTCAGTCCATTGAACAAAAGGTGAGTTACTTTGCTTGATGGTTGGCTGGGTGCTGGGCTGGTTGAGTGCTTTGCTTGCTTGCTTGCTTGCTTGCTTGCTTGCTTGCTTCCTTCCTTCCTTCCTTCCTTCCTTCCTTCCTTCCTTCCTGCCTTTCTTCCTTCCTACCTTTCTTCCTTGGTAGATGGTTGCTGTTTGGCAAAGCATGATACTCCACAAATTAAAACCAGAGAACCCCCCCGAGTTTTCCGGACCTTCCTCACGGGCCGTCGCTCGACTTGCCAGGTGGCTTGTGGCCGGAGCGCTTCTCGTCCTCTCCCAAAGCGAGTGAAATTAAAATCATGGCAGGTGACCACACGGGGTTTTACTCTGAGCGCAATACCTTAAAGGAGAACCACAAACATACACCACTTTTTGTCAAAGGCACCTGCTTTCTACATATGCCTGTGTTTCTCAAAATTGTAGTTCCCTGAACATGTTTGGCTTCCTTTGGATTCTTTTGACACATCAGATCACCACTTTGAGATGCCATGAAGTTTTGACACGTCTACCTCAGCCGTTGCCCAAAATCTAAATTGAGCTGGAGAAAAAAAAAAAACGTATTAAAACTCTTATCCCAGGATGTTTTCATTGCAAATCCAAGCGGCGGTCTTCATAAGAGTGAGGTCCCCCAAAAACATGCCCCTTAAGTGTATGAGGTCTCAGGTGTGTACACCGCTGCAAATTGTTGCTGGCTGCTGCTGCTGCTGCTGCTGCTGCTGGCTGCTGCTGGCTGCTGCTGCGGCTGCTGCTGCTGCGGCTGCTGCTGCTGGCTGCTGCTGCTGCTGCTGCTGCTGCTGGCTGCTGCTGCTGCTGCTGGCTGCTGGCTGCTGCTGGCTGCTGCTGGCTGCTGCTGCTGCTGCTGCTGCTGGCTGCTGCAACTCATTGCTGGGATCTGCAGAAACAAAGAAAATGCAAACTGCAGAAATGGGCCACTCCTGATCCAAGGCATCTACGACTTGCGCGCGACTTGCGCGCGACTTGCGCGCGACTTGCGCGAAAATTTAGCAATCTTCCGGATTCTTTCGACCATGCGGATGATGATGATGATGATGATGATGATGATGATGATGATGATGATGATGATGATGATGATGATGAATCATCACTGCGTCACTTGCGCTTCACTTGCGCTTTACTTGCGCGGCCCCATGTTTGACTTGCGCGGCCGCTCCTGCAACACACTCCTGCCATTCAAATTACAAGCGGCGCAGCTATTTGATAGGTCCAAAAGACCTGGGATCATGCCTTACATTGACACATACAACGTTTTTTTTTTTTTTCCGACTCAATTGGTTTAGAGTCTGGTCCTTACTTCGTGAACCTCGGCCATGACTTGTGATGGGACCCCCCTTCAACACTCTGTGCACCAAAGGGGGGGCCCAATCAAAGCCAACCATTTGAGACGTGTCTGTGGGTCAAAACCAATGGTACCATTTTGGGGTAGGTGCACCACCCATTTTAGAACCTATATTAGTGAGGATTGGGACGTTCACTGAGTATACGGGATTTTGACCCATGGCCACGTGCACATCGACCAAGTCGATCGAATGAAGAGCGAGCCGGGCCTAATGGCTCTTTCTCCTCTTGCCTCGGGCCGAGTGGAACAGCCCCACCAACTGGTTGAAACCGTGGTTGTTAATTCCCGAGTGGACTTGCAAAAACAAGTCCAAACTGCCTCTAAAATGGATTCCAAACAACTTCAAGTCCATAAACTCTGTGAGTGAGTTGGAGACCTCCCCATACTGTCAGAATAGGACGCTCCCTACTTCATTTGTTGCTTGAATCCTGGGCTCGTTGCAGTGCATTGTCATCCCCTCCCTCAGCCAGGAAAAAAGAGTTGCATCGGTTTCCCGCCTACTGACCGGCCGGCTTAGCATCAAGGCCTCGATACGGCTTGCGAAGCTTTGCTGGGCTTGTCAAGAGGTCACAGGGGTCCATGATTCCCCAAGGACCAAGAACCTTCCAAGGAAGTGCTTTGATCACCGTTGACCTCTCAAATCTTCTGGAATGGAGTGTCGTCCAGTTATAATGCATAGTTCCTGGAGGAATTTGTGTTGGAAAACCGTGATCCAAAGAAAGTCCCTTTCGCAACCCAAGGAATATATCTTGCGGATTGCCTTTGGACAGCCCTCCGTCACTGCAACCAACAAGTTATTGACGTTGACATGATATGCTCATCCCAATGCAGTAAATGTTGTCATCATTCAGCATAGCAAATTATTCAAATAAAAACATCTCTGAAGCTAATGGCAAGCTTCTGCTTCGATCCGGGCCGCCCAAGGTTAGCTGAATGCTTCATGAAACTGGTTGGCGATACAACTCTGGTAGCGAGCGGTAGTATTAGCGCGTCGTGTTCGTGCTGGATTCCCTGCCCCCTGTGGGGGTGCTCTGCCATGCTTGCTTTCACAAGTGAGCTCTCGAACAAGGCTCGCCTTTCCCACACTTGCCATCGCACTTGAGATAGCCAAAACGTCTGAACAAGTGTGCAGCACAAACAAATCTCCGAACCTGAATACCTCCACAAGTAGGGCTTGCCCCGGTGCCCTTTTGGAATAACTGGGGTTTAATGGGGTCTGAAACAAATCAAACACTTGGGCTCAGATTGTTTCACCCCTCCCCCTGATTTTTCAGGGTCTCCCCTTCTTGCTAGGGCGAAAGGCTCGAGGCTCGCCAGGTTCGGCAGCTCCTCCAAGTCGGGCACCTGCCGGTCTGCCGGGCGTGGAGGGGGGAGGGAGGGGAGGGGGAGGGGGAAGCCCAAAGCCTCAAATAAGGCCTTAAGGGCTGAAGGGCTGCAGAAGGGCTCCCTCCTTGACTCCCCCAGCCCCTATGTCCTTTCCGAAAACTTTGGTCCATGGGTTTTCCTTGCGCGAGAGGTAGGGAATGACCGAGTCTGGGTGGGAGTTTGAAATGGTTTTGGGGATTCCCTTAAAGGAAGCCATAGGAAATGGATTTATAGGGGTCATTCCCCCATTCCCTGCTGAGCAGCAAGAAAACGAGAGTTTGAACCCAAGAGTTCTCCCCCAGTCCCTGCATGTCTCTCATGTAACAAATCTCAGGGATAGACCAATCCCCTTGCAACCAAATCGTCAAAGTGACGACATGTTGGGTTGCCATGACTGGACGCTTTACCTCCCAAAGTGGCGCGGTCGTGGGCAGTGATTTGAAGTTGTCCATCCACAGTTCACACTTCTGCTTGTGGCTCTTCCAGCAGAAGATGCAGACACCGGCACACATCACCAACACTGCAAGTGGTGTTGCCCATCATAAACACATGTTTTAAGGTTTGTCCTCGCCCTGCATCATGACCGTCACGTTAATCCTAATCCTCTCTCAATCGCTCCAAGGCTGCCAACTTTTTCAGCTTCAGCGGGTACTTTCCAGGTTGGAAGGGCACCTTTTAGTACCACAAAGATTCAAGAACAACAAACAGCGGTCCTTTGGCAGACCCCCAAACTGGTGATGTTCCTTTTGATTTCCCGTCAAAACCACCACCGCACAAGCGGGTTCCCTTACACAAATGCACCCATATGTCCCCTTTCAGCATCACGCCGCCCAAATGCTTCAAGTTGCCCGAAAACGGAACTCTCAGGACATCACTCCAACCCAATTTGGCTCTAAAAAATAAACCGTAGCCCTGAAAAACGGAGGTTTTCGGACATGTTCAAAGGGGTTGAATCGCCCAACTGCTGGACCTCTGGGCTAGAATCCCTTGAGCCTTGGACCTTGCTCCATTGGTATTCCCGCCCAGTGCTTCCAGTTACCACTCTAGTAGGTAACCAGGGGAAACCGTGATGTAAAATCTAGAGGTAGCCATACCTGGTTACCGAAAGAGGTATAACTGGAAGCGCTGGGATCGGATACACTGAAACTCCGAGCCTCTTCCAGCACTTTGAAGCTCGCCTCCTGCGGGGCCTCCACGGTGGGGGGAGGGGGGTTGGAAAAAAACAAACCGTGCGGGTTCTCAGTCGGGATTTGTTTGAAGGGTCACCCATATGGGTTACGAACTAAATAGAACAACCCCGAGCTAGCTAAGTTACAAGCCCTTGGATTCGCCCGACGGTCTCTGTTCTTGCTGGTTCGATAGGCCATAGGCAGGGAACGAGTTGGAACGACCCCAAACTGAACCATCCCTGGTTGTCCCTGTTTTCCTCTAAGGAGTTCCGCAGCTATCTCCAGCAGGTTCATTCCCGAACCCTCTCAAACTATTCCCTACTCCTACTGAGCCAGCAAGCTTCTTTACTCCACCCTCCCTTCCTCCTGACCGTCCTAAATTATGGCGCAATGTCTAATTGGGTGGACATCAGAATTCGGTCCTTGTGGCTCCATGCTAAGAGTTGGCAAGTGCGGGTGTCGGGGGGCCAAGTGCGACCCAAGAAAAAGCCGTGCAACTTGGATACATTCCCATGCACCCTTGCATACCCCCATAGAGAAAAACAAAAGGTACATATTGTTGGGTGTTGCCTCAACGAAGTGACAGCGTGGTGCAGGTAGATACTTATGAGTGATAGGATGGTGAAGGATGAGGAGGTGGCATGATGGTTCTCTTTCCCACCTCCAACCGTCCCTTTCCCAATCCCAAGGTGTTACACGGTTGTAGCTGGAGAACCTGACGTAGGAAGGTTAGGAAGTGGTGAGGAAAGAGGTGAAGAGATCCAGTCACATGCTTATCGTTCATTCCCATCGTTTCCTCCCGAGGGATCCTCCTGAGTGTGGTTTTCAACATGGCCAATATGCATTGTTCTTGGCCCTGCCTGAGTTCGCGAATTGCCTTATAACCCGCGGGTTAACTCGACTTGGGACACTCATATTTTGTGCGTGACAACCTAGCCTGCCAACAACTTGCTAACTCGGCTGAGGGCCCCCCCCAACATTTAGGGGACCCCTGCTTCCCTTTTAGACCACACAACAAGGGGTACTGCCAAAAGCACACACACACACGTGTATGTATAGCTTCATCTCTGTGTACTTCTCCCGCCTCAGAGCAGTTTCGCTCCCTGCTCACCGCCAGCAGCGCTTCTACCACCTGTCCCGCCGAGTTTCGGGAACGGATTCTGCCATTCTTCACTCGGCCCAGAAGCATGGTCCTTTACCAGGCTTGAGGAACTCTTCTTGGTTTGGTTTATCTTAAAAGGGAACAAAAGAAGACCATGCACGGCTGGATGTCTGGGCATCCGTACATCCCGCGGACCATCCCAATCCAAATCCCAGAGGCTGATGTTGACCAAGGCACATGTGAGCCACGGTCATGTGACTCTTTTTCTCGCTCCACGTTATTTTTCCAGGCAGGGTGAGTCAGTGAAGCTCAGACGCCCGGCCATAGGTTAAAGAAGAAGGCCCTCGCCTCTTTCTCCGTAGACTTCTTAAAGGGAAACCCTCCAAAAAACAAGTCAGAAGGCAGCAAGCCACTGGATGTCTAGGTTAAGCCACATGATTTTCGTGGGAATTGAGGCTCCAGTGATATCCCTGGCTGCATCACTCCCCCAATACTTACCCTCCCTCTCAAAAACCGAAGGCAACTGGAGATGGAAGATCGATGGAGGGTGCCTGAATCACACTGAAACCTCCATTTCCTCTTTGCTTGAATTTCTGATAGCTGCCATGTGATTCTATCCATTCCACTGATCCTCACGCCGAAAACGAACCTGAGCCCGCCGCCTGCGGGTTGGGGTTCCGCAGCGCGTAGTCCATGGCGCGGCAGTTCTGCTCGTCCCTGGCCTGCGGTGCCCCCCCGAAGGTACCCCCAAACGCAGCCCCGGCGGCCCGTGCTTTTTGTGGGTCCCGGACCCACCAAAAAATGGGGAAAACGGGGAGTCGCACACAAAGAGCTCAGGAAGATGTACCTTCAAACTCCTGTGTTCTGTAGTTGTCCTTCAAAGCGGCCAACAACCACATGACTCCTATTGGAGACCCTCTGGTGGAGTTCATTTACGTGGGGGATGTTTGTCCACGCACAATTCTTTCAGGATAGTGAGGGCTGCTCAAATATTCACGCCTGAATATTACCCCCGCCCACACAAATCGGTGCTTTCTTTCGATTTGGTAGAGATGGACACGTTTCACTTGGCCGATGTTATTTTTTTTCAAGGAGCCCTGCGCTGAGGTTCATTGGAATCGTCAAGGTGGCCCTCATGGATGGTGCCTTTGCTCCAAAGGGAAACCTCCGATCCCAGCTTTTCTCCGATTGGAGGCGAGGAATGCCTAATCCTCCGATCCATTTGTCCTCAAGATCCCCTTGAAAGTTCCAACCCACGAATTCGGGGGAAGCTGATAGGTTATGACCTATTTATAGGTGGGGAAGCTACTAGGCTACCTACTTTGATGGTCTATAAGTCCATCAAGTGAAGAGCCAGGGCGTGAAATCTCCAAACCACCAAGTCACCAAGGGGGGGAATCTAGTAGCTTACCTACTTATACGTCCCAGCCCAGTGGGGTTAACCCGATAACCCCGTCATTGGGTGGCAACCAAACCACAAAAAGGGCGACCGGGTCGATCCGATCCGATCGCCTCCAGGTCTGGGCACAGTGCCGCCACGAAGCGCAGGCCCCGCGCATCTGTGCAGTGCCTGACTCATGGCGAGGCAGTGGGAAACGCAACGCTTGAACCAAAGACACGCCCAACCCAATCCGCCCATCCACCAAGCCACCAAGCAACAAAGAAACCAACAACCATGCTGGTGGATAACCGCAAAGCAGCACCCACGAGCAAAGGGCCTTCCACCTTGCTTTGTGCTGGCAGGCTTTTCGGGCCAATTCCTTTCGCTCCCCCCACATGTTGCCGAGAGCTGCTCCAAAGGTTCAACATCCCCATCCCGTGAACGAGCGGGTTCAAAAAGGAGGCCCTGGTTCACATTGCTTTCGCCTGTTGCCTCCAGGCGCCGGGAATCTTCCAGAACTCGAAGCGCACGCATCTGCTGGCAAGTTGTTGGATCCGAGAGATAGGTCGATCTAAGTCGCCAGCAAAAATACCGTCGCCAGCTAAAAATCTAGTCGATCTAAGTAAAAGTGGTCAGCAACTGTGTCATGCTAATTACACTGTCCACAGGGCACAATCAGGGTCTTAGCAGCCAGCAAAGCCCACCACTTGTCCTCCAAAACCATCTAGGCGCACATGCGGGCGCTCAAAGTGGCGACCCCGTAGGGGCAACACATGATGCGGACAGTCTGATCAGAGCCGTTGAGTCTACTTCAAAGTTACTTTCGTTCGGTGGCAATGCCGTTTGTAAAGGGTGTGCTGAACAACAACCTTGCCAGACCTGTAGTGTTCTAAGTTGTCTTTACAGAAAGCCAAAGGACAACACGACAATCATTTCGACACTAGACCTGTTAAGATGGCTGGCAAAGGGCATCTCTTGGCATGGCTAAAGTCTTAATTTCGCGCACACCCTGAACAAGTTCCAGCGGTAGGTCTGGTTCAAATCAGGACTCAAGAGTTGCCAGTAGCTTCGCTCCAGACTCCACCGAACAAACGCAACACATTAGTAGGGGTCCCTAGAACCTATAGTTTCCCGTGAAACGAACCTAACAAGGGTACCCTCAAAGCACATACACGCAAAAAGCCAGCCAATTGAGATGGTGAAAGCTTTTGACAGGTCAAACAAGAACCTTCAGGTGGAGGAACTTATTCCTGTCGCAACGCATCTCGCGTTACCATATGAAATATGACAAGCCCGAGACAAGCCTTTGGCCCTTCATAAACCTCTTCCGAACCCAAGATCGGAAGAAATTCCAAGGTCTTACCTACACGGTTTACCGACAAGGACCTGTGCAAGTAAACCAAGTATACTCAACCACACGGCGAGTTGCGGGGAATTCGAGGCTTGCCTTGTTCCCTCAACCGTAGACCCGCATGAAGAACGTTTGGTCCCCAACCTCGTTGGTCTGTTGACCTCTGGTTCAGTTTTTTATTTGGGGGGACCCCTTCTTGATTTGCTTTGAAGGGAAACCAAAAGAAAACCGCTACGCGCCATTTTGGGCGAAATAGTCAAGGCTTCCATTGGGACAAGCCCCCCTCAGGTCGAGACGCTCGCAGAGGAAGTGCAGCAGGCTCTTGCCCCGCGGCCAATCCGTGGAATCCCAGCCCTTCTCGATGACGGAGCTCAGAGTCTGCTCCTCTCAGCTTCGCTTCGAACTGATGCCCTGCGAAAAGTGTGTATATTGTTTGGTGGGTTCAATGGAAATCCCCCACACTTTTCCATGAAAACCTAACAACCCAAAAGGATGGCTGGGAAACACCAAGTCTACTTGGTGGTTTGTAGGGGTCCATGTGGGTCCCCTCTTCGGTCTGTCCCCACCCCAGTCCAGCTGGGCATCGTTCAGGCGCAGCAGCGGCGCCGCAGCCTGGCCATGTTCGATCCGCAGATTGATCGGAAGATCCCTCCGAGCATGGACGCCATTTATGAACATATATATATATATACCTGGGTCTTCCGTTTGCATGTAAATTTCTGCTCGTGACAAAAGATGCTCGTTTTGGAAGAAATCGTCCGTTAACAAAAAAGAGCCCGTTTACCCTTAAAGGCTTGGTGCGACACACACACTCACACGCGCTGCTCACACAAGCGCCCTCCTGGGCTATTTCCTCCTCGCTGTCTTCATCGCCTTCACTACGCCTTCACTGCCGGGGCCCCGATTTTCTGGCCTTGACCCACATGCCCCTATAGTGCATGAGCACCTTCCGCATTGTGCGAAAAGGTAGCCGAATTGAGTTGTGAATTTTCCGGCTGGCCCTCGATACGCGCCCTATGTAGTCTTCATCTGACCAAGTCGCTTGACCTTAGGGCACTGTTGGCTTTGTAGGGCAGGCGCGTGAACAAAAAATAAGCCACAGGCTAATTGGGTTCAGCACGTTCTGACACCCGTCGCGCTGCAAAGCGTGCTTGACTCCAAGCCTCATTGGAATGCAATAGTTTGGGTTGCGTGTTGCAGCGCAAGCTCAAATACAAATGCATGGCTAGGGCACACCACGTGAATCATCATGTGGCACTTTGGCCTGATGTAGTACAGTGCCAGCTTCTTCTGCGCCGCGAGCCAGCTAAGAGCGCCATATGCCTCCTGCAATCAAACCTACTTCTAGGATTTGCCCACACACCATGTTCTTGTTTGCTCCCTTGCGTGCAAGCTAGTGTCCAGCATGTCTTGGCCAAGTTGTACTGCGCGCGCAGCTTCTTGTCGGGTAAGCCAAAGGTTGCCCCGGTAGAGCGTGGCAAAAAAACCGTTGCTTGCTCTCACCCCCCATCGCACCACATCATACATGTCACGGTGCTTTTCCTCAGGTTTCAACCCCAAGTATGCGACGTAAGCACACAAGTCAAGAGACACCCATGCGTACAATGGTTGCCCAGTTGCTGGCACTGAGGCCCGGTGGGGCTGCTCAACAAACTCGGTCAGCCAGCGGCTCAAAAGTCCAGCATCGTGTCCTTTCCCAAGTCCCCTAGGGAAGTCTTGCAACCTCGGCAGGTTTGACAGGTTTCGGAGCGGGCCGACCCATAAGCCCCTGAGAAAAAATGTGCGTTTGAGGGGCGATGTAATCTTTAGCTCACCGTAGCTGAAATCACGAATCGATGTGTATTTTGAGTTCCTGGTGCACCAGCCCCGGAAAGCATGGTATGCCTCCTCCAACTGTTGCTCATAAGTACCACGTCCAAAGAGCCCGCAGTGGCATGCTAGAAAAACAATCGATGAAGCAAGCTCATCCTTTCCGTAGCCTGCGATAGCGTAAGTATGCGCCACATCGATCTTGATGGCCATCACGCTATCCCCAACTGGGGCGATGTTGCGAAGAGGGGAAACCACGGCTTTAAACGGATGGGGGGTAGGCAGGTGACCATCTGGCCAGGTCCATGTGCTTCCTTGAGGTCCAAGGGCATACCAATCCTTATTTTGCAAAGGACTTTGCTTAGCACCAGAAAAACATACATTGCAATGATTGCAATGTCATGATTTTAGTTGGGTCACTGGAGCCTCACAAACGTGACAGACCCTCTTGCTGGTATAGCCTGTGCGGAGTTGGAACGCAGATCTCAACCAAGGCCAATCGCCTTTCGTCCCCAAATAAGCCACTTTGAAGCAGTGCACTTGTCCACGCCACTGTACCTCAACTCACGCCAAAACCCACGAAGGGCTGTCAGGGGTTGAGGCAAACGAGCTAGCTTTGTTCTTTGCCATGTCACCTGAAGCCCGCTGATGTACAGCATGTTCAGGTCTGCAGCTAGAGCCTCCATCAAGGCCATCTGCGAGGCAGACTTGGGCGCGTAGCACTCACTGGGCACGACGGTGTACAGCATGCGTGTTGTGTAGGTATGCCTGGGCATCGGGTTGCTGTTTGATGATGCTTGGTTGCTGCACGAAAGCAACAAAAAGCTTCTTCAAGCAAAACCAAAAAGCTCAGTCAAGATTCTTGGTAGAGTTCATGTGCTGTTCACCAGCCCACGAGATCACCGGCTGAAACGAGACAACTAGAAGTGGCCGTTTGCCCTGTCCACGACCCTCATCGCCGTGAATATACACTGGTAGTGTGCCGGCAGGATTTTCCACCTCCAAACCATCATAGGCTTTGTACTTTGTCCAAAAGTCTCTCAGCATTCTTTGGATTTCCAGGGGTTCATCTAGTGTGTAGCCGCCAAAAAAGAAATATCCGGCAAAGCGCCGGCTTTCAAGGCAGAACTTCATCCAAGAGCTCAGGTGTAGGACCGGCCAAGGCAAGTGACAAATCGGCTTGCGCTTTGAAAGCTTCACTGGGGTGGATACATTCGACACTTCCACCGGGAGGGTCTTTCCACAAGCATGCACAAGACGATGTAGGTTCCTGCTTGCATTCCGGCCATGTTTGTCGCGGCGAAAGCATTTGGCAAGCTGCTCAAGCTTTGCATCACGTGTTCCTCAGCTTGACAACTTAAAACAAGTTCGATGCGCAGTTCAAAGACAGGAAGAGTTAAACTGATGAATGTGTGCAAAGCCAAACTTCCCTTGCAAACATGTGGCCGCTGCGTGATAGGGTTCTTCGCGCTTGAGAACAAACTTTGGACACCCCATCCGCAGTTGTTGCCTTAGTGATGCTGGAAAAGTGGGAACAGCCACAGCTTTTGCTTTTGCTTTTGCAAAACAGCCCAACGGTTCAAGCGACTCCTGAAGCAAACAATTCCACCAGCTCATCGCACAGGTCGTCCGAGCTCTCCGAGCCCTCATCCACGAAGCCTGGGCCGCCAAACCAGAATTCGGGAGGAGGGGTAGGAGGGAACATTTAGGAGTGAAAGAACCCCTCCTAGCAACTACAGGGTCCACCAAAGATAAAATTTGACGAGTGGGCACAGGGTCTCAGGCAAAGTATCAACTTTTCCCAGAACCGAAAGAGCAGCAAAGTGTCAATGTTACAGATTGGCACTTGCCAATAGGGTCATGGTTTTGTCGGGATTCCTTATTCCTTATCACCGACCCTTTGCGCGGGCGTTTCAAGTGACCGGGGATGCCTTCAGTGACCGGGGCGCTGGCCACAAGCAGGGGTGCCAAACTTCCGAAACAACGATTCACGGATCACTCGAAAACACCATGGACGCCGTTCCAAGCGAAAGCTAAGTTGAGTTACTTGACCCATCCCCCTTCCCACACACTCCTATACCTTTCCCTTCCACCCTCAAACCAAGTTGCCTCTCAGCTCTTGGCATCGGCCGCCTGGCCAAGATCCGTTGGTCAAAATCGATCCAAGACCGTGTGTGCAACGCTTGATCAGTAGTATGTCAGGCGCTTTCAATCGCCACACTTTTTTAACCCCGAGCATCCGCACGAGCCGATATATAGCGACAGCTACGTGACTTGCCTCCCAAAGTACAGACCTGCGCTGAAAGGGGGTCAAGCTAGCTGTTGAAACATCATCATGCGCATGCTGGCTGTAGGTGCCACAGCAAGGTCTGCACGGGTAGGTCCCAAAATCAGCCACCTGTGGGCTAGTTTGATGCCTTCTTCGAAGCTCGCTTGGCGCGAGGTTTTGGTTTCGCCTTTGTCTTAGGCGAGGTTTTCGGGGAAGGCTTTGCCTTGGGGGATTTGACCGCCTTCGCACGTTCACCACCAGGTTTGCCCAGCATTCCCCTGAGCAAGGCGGCGGCAGGATGGGCGTGGGTTAAGAGTAGCATGGTCAGGCCTCCCCCTCACAACGAAGGAGTTCATAGTCACGTCCATTTTGGTGCACTCGACAAAATCTGCCAGGAGCGTGTTCTTGAAGTCCCTCAAGCTTGCGTGTGTGTGTGTGTGTGACTTGCTAGCTTCTAGGAACAGCTTGCTTTCAATGTGCGTGTGATTGAGAGCGTGAAACCAAGCGTGAAACCAAGAAGGAACCTGGCCTGTCCGCTTGAGCTGGGTCAACAGCAACTGTTGCCTGTTTGCTGCATAGGGTTTCATACATTGCCTGCATCTTGGCAAGCAGTTCCACGATTTGTTCGGTCAACCTGAGTAACATTTGCACTAGATCGGATTGACAAGGCACGTGCCGGCAATACGCAGTTGCATTGGCTTGCCAAGCAACGATTGCGCAGGACCAGTTTGAAGATCTCCCAGCTTTTCCTGCAAACGTGGACAGTGTCAGTCGTTTTTTTGAAAGACGTTTATCAAACCTTCCCACACATGTTGCCAACCCTTCTCCAGCTGATCTCGGATCTTGTCCAACTTCTTCCCCAAAATTTCGACAAATCCTGGAAGTACCGCAACTGGGCTTGCCGTAGACTGCAGTGTTGGAAACGTAAGCCTGGGCGATTTCACAAACTCATGCATGCAGGGGACAAGAAACCTTACGCGCCTGCCAGCATGACTCAAATAACAGTCTAGCAGCCGGAAAGACATGATGCTGCTGTTGCTGCTGTTGGAGCTTGCTGGATTGTTTTTGCAACTTTGATCCTTCTTGCTTTGTGAAGGCTGCTGGCCCGCCATCGCAGAGCTGTACGAGGCAGGATTCGATGAGTTCAGCTCGGGTGGGTTGTCCGTGACCAGGGATGCCGAAGTATCCTGCAAAGAGCCACAAGCAAACCCGATAATAGTGTTTGTTTTCAGCCGTGTCGGGTCCTGAACCTCGGCGCCAGCAGTCCGGGTTGTGCTCGAGGTCTCTTCCGAAGCCCATTCAAAAGTGTCACCAAGAACAATGCAAACCTCCTCCTCACCATGAATTGGGTTCACTCTGTGGTGCCCCTCGTTGGATTTAGCCCACTCCCAGGCCCGGTCCATCATTTTCCTGAGATACACCAAAGCCAAGGACCAGCAAGCCAAAAGTGTGCTTGTGTCATTTCTAATTCTCAAACAGGTAAGGTTCCCTGCCAGGGCACTTGCTCCAATTCTGGCTCTTCTCAAGGTAGGATCGTGTGAACCAACCTCCCTGCCTTGCTAAACTTGAACGTTTTGATGAAGTGCGCTTCACCTCAACCTCAACAGCTTGGAAGCTCCCGTGGTCAATGAGCATTTGCCTCAATTGTTCGCCTCAGATCAAGTCACGCTTCCCTTCTCCCTGCATGTGTGCCCTGCGTGTGTCCCGTGCGCTCACATTTTCGTTGAAATAACCGAGCTGCGACCCTTATCACTGTTCCATAACTGCATGACTTCAGGAGAACATTTCAGTGCCCCTGATGCTTTTGGCGTGCAGTATCTCCGGATTCGCCAGTAAGTTGGGCTGCGACCTCGCCGATCTTCACCTTCGCCTGTGGCGCCTGTGGCGCTTGGCGCCTCTGGTGCTTGGGATGATTGTGGTGCCTGGGTCTGTGAGAGCTGATTTGAATCGGACAGGTGTGTGGGGATCTTCTGTGTCTCTGGAAGGGTCAGGCTCAGGGCTTGCGTGTCTGCTGGAGGATCAGGGCCCTGAGCATTGAGAGGCACAAGGCTGTCCTCGATCTCAACAGGAGCTTGTGGCACCTCCTGGTTTGGTGGGATTTCAGGACTGGCCGGGCTGTTGGAGAAAAGGCACTCTTGAGCATCTGGCCATGACTCAACAGGCTGGGATGACGGTATGGTCAAAAGATCTTGTGGCGCTGGAGGCAGTGTAACAGGCCCTGCACCTTTCTCGGGATAGATGTCTGCGCCAGCAGTAAACTGGCCGGCCTCCTGTGCAACCACGATCGGTCCTGGCCATGTGCGGGTAACCTGGTGCAATCACAACTGCACGTTGCTCCTGAAGTGGCTTCGGGCACATTCTCGCATTCTTGATTGCTCTTTTTGCGACGAAGTGCTGCGAGTCGCTCTTGTGAAGCCTCAAGTCACGCTTTGGAGTCTGCGATGTGTGGCACATGCGTGAATATGCACGCGTGCATGTGCCATAAAGGCCAAAGAAACCCGGATCTTTTCTTCAATCTCCCTTTTCTTGGCACAGTTCGGGCTCAGCCTTGGAATTCAACTGATCCATTGCGTCCTGAAAGGTTGTCCCTGGGTGCAGCGTGTCATCCATGATAGCCAGGCTTGATCAGGGTCAGCTGCAAAAATATACGCATATGAAAGCATTCATTTGCAATGAATCGTTTGTTTGTAGCATGTTTAGGCACATGCTGTGCAAACTGATTTGGACGTTTTTCGAGATTGCGCCCGTGTGCGTGAAATTGCGGATTTGTGCGGGAAATTGCGCCCGTTGTGCGGCCTCCTCTTGAGGGTCCAAATGCACCAAACTCGATCAAATTGTGTTGGTCTTCTAATTTTGCACTTTCAGGGTTCGTGTGGCACCCCGGGCGCGCCCACACCTACTAATTGCTACGTGTGTCTATTATGCCGACGCCTGCGCCTTGTCCAGGTCACTCCGAAGCTCCTCATCACCAAGAACCTACCAGAGGCTTGGGCGGGGGGGGCCTGAGACCTGAGTGCCCTGACCTCCATCTCGAGCTCACAAGCAAACGATGTCATGATGGGAATCCACTGCGGTGGTAGCCTAGCACGGCTCATGTTAGTGAACTTGATTGCACGCATACAATCCCCTGCCTCAACCGGGCACTGTTGAAAGCGTACTTGAACACTGGAAGCAAATCGGCCTCCTCCCAAAGATCTCCCAAGTGCGTGCTTTGAAAGACATCGGTGGCCAGCAGCGGCCCGCACGGTTTGAAACGAAGGTCCCTGCGCTCGGGGTTGTGCTCCAGGTGATGAAGGTAGGCATCCAATAGGCTCCTCCCGAACTGGGCTGGATAACGCCTGGGAGGCGCACATTCAAGAAGCTAGCTCACCTAGTGGTTTTACGAGCCCCCAACGCAGTTGCAGACAAATCAGCCGTTCCTGCAAATCTCTGTTTGCCTGATCCATCAATATACTTGCCTTAGCTAGCTGATAATCACCAAGACAGGTCAAGTGCCTTGCCACAAGGGCCAGTTTCAAGAGGTGGCCTGAAAAGGTGTTTTTTGAAGCAAAAAAAGCATTTTCAGGCCACCTCTTAAAACTGGGCCTGAAGTGTGTCACAATTCGCAATTCTATTTGCAACCGAAAGAGCGAGTGGTTTGGAGGCGTGTGCGTTGATCTCTTTCAGATTGGGTCAGGCTGCCATGGTCCAAAAAGCCGATCTCCCTCATATTGCTGTAAATAAGTGTCCGTTTAGCACTCTCTCCACCGTGATGCATCATCCAAAAGCCACACCGCCATGTCTCAGCCAGCAATCAACAATCCAATTTCCAAAAGCACGGTTCCACATAAGCTGTTTTTCTGCCTAGGTGCAAAAGAGACAGCATTTGCCATCCACTCGAACCGCCTGTGGCGGTAAAGAAGTGAAGTCATGGGCTGCTCTATTGCCCATAGGCAGTTCCGGGACATGATGAGGAGGCAGGCCAACACCACCCTTAGTGTAAAGCCACTTGAGAACTGATTTGCACCCTACAAGGAGCACTGCGTATTGCAATTGAGGAACCGAGCAATCATGCAATTTGCTGAGGCTACGAATTCGTAGGCCTCAAATCCAGTAAAGTTGATGTAGTTCCTGTGCGATGTCCCCCTGCTTGTTACTATCCAGGATGAGCAGTCTGGAGCTAGAAGGTTCATACTGTTTGGCTGCTGCGACATAGTCACCCAAAGCACCAGCCTGAGTACAAACTAGGGGCTTGCTGCTGACAATCCCAGTTCATTCCACGAGAGGCAAAAAGAGCTTTAAAAATTGATCTGTTACAAGGAAGTTGTTTCGGCCTCTCCTGGTTCGAGCGTAATCAACGACAAGGGGCAGGAACCCCGGAGCAGAATTAAAGTCCATCCCCCGGCCACTCATGTATTCCCGGTCATAGCTGGCAGTGGTGAAGCCAGCCTGTTTCCAAACTCCTGACACTTCAGCGCCCCCAGCAAAAACTTCGAAGAAATTGTAGCTTGGGGTAGGGAGGTCACCCGCCGGCTCCGTGAACCGCAGCAAGATTACCTGGGCCACAACGCGTAGGGCTACACAATTTCCAGTGTTTTGAAGCAATCGTATTAAGCAACCCGCCAGGGCCAGCAAGACCTAATTCATCAATCGCAAGGTAGGTGTGTGTCAATGCAAGCACACCCTGCTAGCTAGCTAAGGCAAAAACTTTGGGCGCTTGGACATGTCGAAGGGCGACGAGTTCTGACGCTAAGTCCATGGCCAACTTTCTAAGCTAAAGTCACCAAGTTGAGACTTTGAGCAACACAAATCTTGCGAACAGTAGGTGCGTGTAAGACGCACTGCCAGTGCGCAACCCCTTCAAATATCATCGGGCTCAAAAAGCCAGGACTTGCTTTATTTGAGCATGCGCCTTCTCAGCGTGTAGGGATCATGGCCATTAAGGGTCAGTTGACTGTCTCGGCTCGCGCAATGGCAGATATGGCCAACCATGACAGGCGAGCCTCCAGCAGCATCTCGAACTTCCCAACCTTCAGCCCGCGGCATCGGTCCGGCACCTGGCATTGGGCAGGCCAGAAAGTGCTCCAAGGTTAAGACTGGAAGTGCACGTGTGGATGGCATGGGCGAAGCGCTTCGCAAGACTTTTCGTCGTCACGCGCTTTGTGTTGCATGGAGATCCTCCACTGCTTGATCGATCTAACAGGCTAAAGTTCAATCATGCTTGCACAGTGGCAAGCAGACCCCTGGCTGTCAAGCTTGATAGCAAGCTTGTTTGACCCCCATCAAATTGAGCACTGGTGCCGCGCATGTTCTGGAAGCACTCAGTTTGCATCACGGTATGCCTCAGATAAATCAAGCACCAATGCGTGCTGCGTGAGGCACACACACACAAATAAAACTCAATGTTCAAGCTTGATGTTCATAGCAGGTACAGCCTTTGCCTTTGCTTTGGCCTCCTCCTCACTCAGCCCTTCTGCACGTGCTTTTGCGGCAGCCACATGATAGGCGCTGGATTTTCGGGACACCTTCTTTTTGCGCTCTGCCAGCTCCTCCGGGGTGGGCGGCGTTCTGGCCCTCCTCTTTGGAGCTGCCTTTGCCACAGCTGCCTTGGCCTTTGCTTTGGCTGCCCTTCGCTTGGGCGCTGGCGCGCGGATTGTGTTATCCTCTGGAGCTGCTGGGTTTTCGGACGAGGCGGCTTCTTGGGTTGTCACTGCACACGTTCCCTCGGAAAGTGCTGCAGCTTGCTTCCCCGTTCGCTTACGTGGCATGTCCTCATTGGCTGGGGCGATGTGCGCCGATTTGCGCTTTTGGGATGGGGCTGCATCATCTGCTGCAACTTGCCTACGCTTGTTTGTCGCTGCCTTATTCTGATCTGAAACCTCCTGCGGGTCCTTCCTCTTGTTTGATCTTGCTTGTTCCTTCGCTTGTTGGCTGCTGGATGCTGAGTTTTCACCTGCTGCCAGCGCCTCCGCGTTTGCCTCCTCCAACTGCTTGTTAAAATCGTGTTCCGCTGACTCATCCTTGCTCTTGCGGCCCCGTCCTCGTCCTTCGCCTTTCCCCCTGCCTCTGCTCTTCCCCCTGCCCCTGCCTCGCCCTTTCCCATCGCCTGCTTCACCTGTCCGCTCTTTACCCACAAGACCGGCTCCACGCTGGCGCTGCTCAGTGGGTGTCACAACGCCCACTTGGTCCAGGATTGCTGGTCGGGGGTCAACGCTGGGCTTGTCAGTGGTTGCTGCCGTTGCTGTTGGCTGCTGCGGTTTGCTTCGAGCCTCCTTGCCGAACTGCAGCATCTGTTCAGTGGCTTCCTGTAAGGTTGCCTCCACCTTTGCTGGCTGTTGCGTTGTTTCTTGATCCTCGGCCTTTCCTTTTGCCTCTTGTTCCACTGCCTTTCTCGTTGCCTCCTGCGCCTCTGCCTTTTGCTTTGCTTCTTGTTCCTCTGCCTTTCGTTTTGCCTCTTGTTCCTCTGCCTTGCGCTTTGCTTCTTGCTCCTCTGCCTTTCGTTTTGCCTCTTGTTCCTCTGCCTTGTGCTTTGCTTCTTGTTCCCTCTCCAACTTTATGTTTTCAACCTCCTCCAAAAAGCTGGGCGAAAGTTGGAGGGTCTTTTGCGACACCAGCTCAGGCTGAGACTTGTCCATCGTGTCCAAGGGCGCCTGGGCCTCGGACACTTCAGGTCCCAGCATGATCGGGTCGAAGGGCAGGGTCTCCATGTTGTCCATGCCTAGGATCCAAGAGCGGTAAGCATGCCAAACCTCAAATGGATGTCTTCGTGGGTTGAAGTGTCCAGACTAGAACCCGCTCAGCAACACTCGCTGTTTTTTGCATACGGTAGGTTGATCTTGTTTGGTCCAATGTGAGACCAAGGGACACTTGGGCTGTTCCACATGGAAGGTGCCCTGGTCGGCTTTCAAACCTTTCTCTTCAATCTCAAGTTGGGCCTTTGCAGCCTCCAGCTCCTCCAACTCCTCCAGCAACGCTAGCTCCTCTTGAAGGGCCATAAGGGTGAGTTCCTCATCATGCTCAGGGTTGTTGGCAGCATCTGCCAGTTTTTCACCAAACCCTTTTGCAGGGCAGACCATCTTCTCAGAGATAGGAGGCGTGACAGGCATTGGTGTCTCGTCTGTCTGCACGCCTAGGGTTTTCGCATGAGTACATGTGTTTGATATTGGTATGCGAGCATGCATCTGCTACCCTGTCATTCAGCCAAGCCACGCGTGCCCGGCTCAGGCGTCACGATCATCGAGGTCTCATTGCTGAGGCCTGCATCGACTGGTACGAGTTTGAAAGGAAATTGGGAACAGGGTTTGGGAAAGCCAGCCTTGGGAACCCTTGGCAGCATTAGGCGAAGGGGCCAGCTCCTGCAAGTACGCTGAACTTATATGCTGTTCACGTGTGATCCCAAAAGCTCAATATTCATGGGTCTCCTCAACCTGAAGTATTTCAGGGTCTTCGGCAGCAGGGTCTTCCTCTTCTTCCCCCTCCTCCAAGAAACCCATTTCTTCGTCAGCCTCATCAGTCGATGTCTCGTTGCCTAGGCGCAGGCAAAAAGAGAGAATTGCAGTAACTAGGCCTAGGTTTCGTTCAAAAATCAATCACACCCCGATTGAAAACTATTTCCCAGCAACACAACTTTGGGATTGCCCAGATGCATGTCCACCAACACGCCGCCCTGGCAATTGAACAATTTCCAACCTTTCTCAAAAAGCGCTGTCCCAAAAACCTTCTTCCCACCCATCAACAAACACACTTGTAACCTGTATACGCTACTAGGGGTTGTGACCTATTGGTCCAGTGAGTCTACCCAGTTTTGATGGGGGGCTCCGTTTTTTTGAAGGTCAAAGATGACTGACTGCAAACAGGGTAGACAAAAACGCTGTGTGGGTGAGTTTGAGGGCTCCAACAAATGGTTTTTCCTTGAGAGCTCTCTGCGACCGTGAGTCTGGCGCGGGCCTGGCATTCGCCAGCAACAGGGATCCCGGCAACCTCAAACAGCTTCCGCATCTCCAACTCGCGCGGGCGATGAGGCTTTTGCGCTATGCGCTTAAAGATTGTCAGAAGCCGACGAAGAATCCAGCCCTCTGTGGATATCTGGGAACCTCAGGAATAGCTGCGCTGATGCCAGCACACCCAAGACCCACAAGCCCCCAAAACAAACGGTTGGGGCCCAAGCGAGAGGGAAGCTTCTTTCCACGTGGACGTGCTAGATTTAGGAACGTCTGCACGGCTTCGTTGATCGTGTTGATGGACACCCGCATCCCTAGGGCGTACGCTAGCTGGGTGATGAGGCTGTGATGCAATGCGTACACATTCAGGCATGCGTTGGCCAAGTGGCCGAGATGCTTGATGATGGGCGCCAGGATCGCGCAGTTGTCAACCACGTGTTGCCGGGAAGGCTGCCCATCAATCCAGGCAAGTTTTCCTGTGACAGCATGAGCGAGCAGGCTCTCATCCTGCTGCCATTCGGCCACAATGAGGCCAACCGCGTTTCCATCTACGTTCATGGCTGCAAACCGAAATGCTGGTTGGGCATGATCATGCCCGTGCATGCGCCGAGCAAATGCTTGTCATGCGCAGGCATGCGCATGCAATACTGCAAGGCGCGCTAGAATGCTGGCTCGCACATGGCCAACCAGCCCTGCCCGTAAAGAACGGCAAACCCCAAACGAGCCAGCCAAGACCTCCTCCAGCATGTCCTCCGCGTCGTTACGCTTCCATCGATGTACCTGCGCCAGGAGATCGAGGTGATGGTGGGCCGGGGGCTGCGTGCGTGCACCAACATACAACTGGGGCACGTGATGGTCAGAGACAGGGCTGGCTTTGAGCCAATAATGGGCAAGAGAGGGCAACATGTGCCCCCAAACCCAAAAAATGCTCGGTCAAACGGCTTCCCTTAAAAACAGTCCGTTCCACAAAAAAAGGCCGTTTACTCCACTAACATGCCGAATTGGGGGGGGGACCAAAATTTAGATGCAAAACGAAGATCTAGGTATGTTTATATAATAAGTTTGTATGCTGCATGTTTCTGGAGGGGGGGGGGGGTGGTGGTGGCAAATTTGCCAAGGAGGTACCTTGCACATGTAGATATGATATAAGTGTGTGTGTGTGTCCGTATATGTGTATGTACATATATATGTATGTATACGTATATGTCTGTATAGTGTAGTGTATAAAAGCTTAGCATTGAATGACAGCAAGAGAGGGGACATCGTCACAAAATGGCGAACCCCCTTTTTGTTGGTGGTCAAAGGCAAACCGAAGGAAACAGCACACTTTGGGGGGCCAGAACCTGCATCATATGGTGTTGCCCTCTAGGTACGTGCGAACACTACATACCATCAATTATTCCCTATGACCAATCGCATACAAAACGGTGAGATCCCAGCTCTTGCAGATGGCTGCCTGTGGTGAATTCTTGGAGCCAAACCAAAACATTACCAAGGGTCCCTTGCTACCTTCTTGCGATTTACTTTGGGCTTCGAAACGGGGTGCTTGGATCCTTAGGGTTTATAGACATATATACGCCTATGTACCAAATATACAAATCGGCACCAGCAAGGTAACATTGGCTTACTGCACGGTTCCAAGAAACCTGTGGGTTAATTAGCATAAAGCGTGGCTCTTTGCAGCCCTCTCAACTCCAAAAGCTGCTTGAAATAGAAACATTAAGGAACACCTCATTCCAAAAAGGCCAATTCGGAGATTTGCCATCCCGCAGTGCCTGTGCCTTCGTACATTTTAGGGATACGGGGAGCGTGGCAAGGCTGGATGGACTCAAAGGCGCTCTGGCGCATAGCGCCTCTCCGCCTCTCTGTGTGGTGGATTAAGGTAGATTCGAACCCGGTTAATATCGTCCCAACATGACCCCCTGAGTTGAAGTCTCGTTTCCCCTGAGTTGAAGTCTTGCTAATCAAAAGCGGAGCCCTCACAAAAACCCTTCCGGCTCTGAGAGAGCACTGAAGCTCCCGTTGCCTCAATCACTCAGCTGCTGGCAGTGGCTTCACGCAAGCTGTGAAGCTGTCACAAACTGTTCTCCCGTGTGCCTAGGTGCCCATCAACGAGCCAGTCATGACTTATCCATGTTGCTAGTTCCTGGGTGCAAAAAGGGGTCTGGAAAGATGTGCATCCCCTACAGTCATTTTGAGCATCTGAGACGCATCCAAAAGCAAACACATGCACCCGTTTCTGGGCTATGACGTTGCCAACCCGAATTTTCCTCCCCCCCCCCCCCCGTCAGCGCGCCTTGAGCGCGGCGTGCTGCTGCCGCAGCCTCTGCCGCAGCATCTGCGAGTACTTCTTCTCCTCCTAGCGACGGAGACAAAACTTAAGCCGGCGCTCAGATCTGGCTGTGTCTCTTAAAAGGTGGCTTAATAACTAGTTTGTCTCTAAATGAGGGGACCCTCAAATGCGGCCTTTTCTTTGGGGTTCCCTATGTAACCAGGCAACCAACCAAGCAGAGATTCCCCCCCAAAAACGACGCAGACATATCGGACATGGTTGAGGTTCGGTCAAAATAGCCCAGGGTGTATGCTTTTGAAGGCTTGGTACTCCCTTCTTTAAATGGAGTCGCAAATTGCTTGTTTCCCGAGGACATTAGGATGGGTAGGCTTAAGGAAGAGCCAGGGAAGTTCCTTGTGGCCGGAGACACTCCTGGGGATTTTCCAAGGTCTTACAAGGATCAGCAAGGAGTCTCTACACGGGCCATGGTGAGAACTCCGAATCTGTGGGTGGTCATGGCTCCCTTGCTAGGAACCCTTGCAATGATTGTCCAAACTGCCCAGAGTTGACAGCTAGCCCGGAGCAAAAATGAGTTTGGACCATGGCACAAATGAGATTTGGTAAGAATTCACTCGGACATGGGAAGTGTGGGTGGGTTTGGATTTCGTGCGCAACTTAGTGAGCCTCGCAATGTCCCTCCCAACTGGACCATAGATGACTGAACCTCAAATGGCAAGCCGGGTTTGCCGGGTCAACCGCCATCATTTAGGGCATACATGCTTTCAGGGGTTTCCTATTATAGAAATGCATGAATGACGCCCAAAGGTTTGAGCTCTTAAAAGATCAAGGCTCGGAGCCGTCCTCCAGCTGCTTGCCTTGATCCGTCGCGGCCGTTCGGGGTGCCGACACGCTTGCCTCAGGCGAAATGGATCCGTGTGGCACTGGGTTACACGAATGGAACGACTGGATGTCTCTTTTGAGGCTCGGTACCCTTTTTCAATGGCTTCAAAAGGGAAACCTGAAAGGAAACCATTCAATTTCGGGGGTTCCCCTATATCGAGACAAACCCAAATGACGGAGTCGCATGACCTCTGACCACTTTCCCCAATCACTTCCCAGAGTTAGCTCCTCTTACAATATCAAAGCAGCTGCGAACACAGCCTTGGCCAATCCCGGACTGGCAGTAGGGTTGTCCTTTGCGGAATGCTGAATTCACGTGAAAACAAGTAAAGCAAATCCAAGACTGTACTATACCTCTTGTCAGAGAAACAAAAACTTACCCCTTAAAACTCCAAGCCCTGGGGAAGTTAATCTTTTACAGACATATAGCCCATGTTACCCAAACAGTTTTTTCTCTTTTTTTTTTAAAGAGTGTTTTTAAGAGGTAAGACAACACATCTCATTCCCGCGCAGCGATGGCTATGGGGTCTCGGGATTGAGGTTGGGTGGCCCTGCTTCCGTGAGGCTTCCTCGGCCAATGCTGGGGATGCTCCTTGACCTGGTTTTCAAAAAAAGGACTTATGTAAACTCTGATCCCAAATGGTGACTGAAAGGGAGACCCCCGTTTTTGGGATCCAGTTGCGGCTGCCCGGATAAAAATATTCCCATGCCGCGGCTTCCAAAGACATCATCTTGACATCTCAAAACCCACGGATTCTGAGCCACCGGGTGGATCAACCGCAGCTAAGGAGAGCTTCCTGACCGACCCGCGACTCGACTTCCAGGCCCTGGGGCGGTCAAGATGTCCAGCAGCTCTCGTGTGCTTTCGCACGTGTCCTGACAAAGCCGTGTGCTTGGAAAGCTGGGACGGGAACAGTTTTCGTCACGGGCACCAGCAAAGCAAAGGTCACGCTTATTGTTGGTCAGAACTACAAAATAAGCTTCAACTACACCCAAGATGCACACCTCTAGTATCTCGCATCTTGAGATTGGCCAACATAGCGATGTTTGGATCCTCAAAGCACAACTCAAACACGCCCGTATGATGGAAAACCTAACTTCCGGGCGGTGACGATACCTTCATGAGCCGGTTTTGGACGATACACAGATTCACTATACTGTAGCAAGTACGGAAACCATCGAGCACAACTAGTTGTGCAGCTGGAGTCTTAGTTGCACGTGGCGGTGATTCACCAAATTCAAAAATTGTGCTCCTTTTCGATTCTGCAATGCCAGTATGAGGAGGGCAAAAACCAAGTATTCATGGGGGCTAGGGGGGAGGGAGGGGAGGGAGCCCACATAAGCCCTTATTAAGCCCTTCATAAGACTTAATAGGCCTTATTTAGGGCTTATTTGGGCTCCCTCGGCCTCCCCTCCTTCCCCCGCAGCCCCCATGAAGTATTCCATACTGACATGTCAACAATGTTCACAATCAAGTTCGCACATCATTTGCAAGATGGTCAAGACGTCTTGCATGGTCACTGTTCTCGAAGCGGACGCCCCATTAAACTTCTTCGGCGTCATGACGCACAAATGCAACCCCGCGGGTCTGTGACTCCATTTGCAGTTGGCCCAAACAAGGGGAACCAACAAGTCAAAAGGACAGAGTTGGGTGTGTCTCCCTTGTCCTGCCCTTTTTAGGGTGATGTTAACAAATGGAACCCAAAGGAAGACATGCCATCTTGTATTTCACCACCACCCCAATTGGACGACTGATCAGTCTCTCAGTCCGAGCCTCCTCAACGCTGGGATCTTTGTCCATGGCCTGCGCTCAAAAATGGCACTTCGCATAAGCAAAAGCTCCGCCGACCAAGATGAGCTTTGCCACTTAAGAGGCAGCAAATGTGCACATGTGCGAACAGGACAAGCTGGGCCAACAAACTGCACAGAACTGTATTTTAGGACTCCTCGAATGAATACAGCCAAAGCACCGTCACGCCGGTCCAGCCGAATTCCGGAAGCACTGCTACATATATTTGGACCAGTTATGAATTCACCAACCTCAACTAATGAACCCCTCAGGGAACTCCCTTTAGAAGGGAGGGCTGAAACTCCGGAAGGCTGTCTACGACAACCTGATTTCCCCTTGAGGTGAATGGAACTGGGGGAACGTCCCTCAAAGTCGGCGTCATGCCACCAACCAGTGATCAAGTTGCAAAACCAGGGAAACCACCCTTCGACTATGTGCCCACTCTACGTTTGATGCAAGTGTGGGTTCACCACTGCGTACAGGTCAGCAAGAAATCAATCTTTTAGCTGGATTGCTCAATCCCCCCGCCCCCTGAGCCAAAGGTCCACAACATTTCGTAGGTTTAATGATTCCTTCAATGGGTCTAAGGGGTAACACCAAAGATGCCCACTTGCCATGAACAGGTTTGCACATCAAATGGTCGAAAAATATCACCGACAACAGAACAAGGTGCTCTTGTTGGAGCCGGCCAAACCTCACTTGTGACCCGCGACCAAAACACATGGCTGTGGTCCATAGAGCCCATACATAGCAAACCTAGAAACGTGAAATATGGGGGTGTGTCTTTTTCGGAGGTAGCCTTTTCGGAAGGGGCCCAAAGGGAAACCAAACAAGACCGCCCATTTAGGGGTACCCCTATTCAGACACTTCCCCTGTAAACATCATCACCAAAAAATATTCTTTTTAGAAACCAAAAAGTGATGTTTGACTTGCTGGTGCTCAACAGAATGACCCAGGGTTTTAGGAATGAACCCAGGGATCCCCTTAAAGAAAACCGCAAGGGATGGTTTACAGGTGTCATTCCCTCATTCCCTGCTGAGCACCAGCAAGTTAAAACCATCCCATTTAAACATAAGGAACGTCGCCGTCTTTGTTTTGGCAGACAGAATGCGATGTTTAAACCCCCAACAGAAATGTAGGGAACCCTCCATAGCCCCTGCCCCTTGACTCCCGGTCGCTCCTTCTCCGGCGACGTCGGCGGAGTCGGCGAAGTCGGCTCCGGCGGCTTCCGCCGCGCCAGCTTGGCGGCGACGCGGTACCCGGGCGCGGCCATGTGCGGCGACTCGCCTGGCCAGGGGGGGGGAGGGGACAGGGGGGAGGGGACAGGGGGGGGTGCTCGGCTGCACATGGGTGTGTGTTGGTGTGTTTTTCGTGAGGGTACCCTTTTTGTGCTCTGGTTTCAAAGGGAAACCAAAAGGAAAAGCACCATTCTGGAGGTCCCCTACTTTGACAAATACCCACATGCAACAGCGCCTCGAGACTTCTGGTGCTGTCTGTGAGACTGACGGCTTAAAGAGACAGATCAAAGCTTAAGCTCCGAAAGCTGACAGCCCCATCCAGGATGCAGTGCTTCTCATATTGGATCCACATCCCCATTGATTTCCGTTCTCAGGGCTTGGATTTGTCTCATGGGTATGCCCCCAAATTGGTTGATGTCCTTTCGGATTCGCTCTGCATCCAACACAACCCCTTTTCTTTCGGAGTGGATTGGCCAGAAAAGTCTGAACTGTTTGCGTATCTCTAAATTGGCCTCCCCACAATGTATCAAGTCCATCAGGAAGTGGGCATAAGAAATCCAAGTAAGAGACCTTCATCACTGGAAATACTCAAAGGAAGTGAGCCGTTGTCTCAGAAAACGGGTTACGAGTTAGTCGCAATCAGACGTCCGGAAAAAATGTCACCCCCCCCCCCAAAAAAAAAAAGGCGGGTTCCTTTGATTCCCTTTTGACCCTCTCCAAAAGGGTTACCGAGCTTCAAAAGAGACACACCGTACCAAAACAACCCCCCCTTTCTCCCGAAAAGTGTCAATTGTTCCCTCTCAAACCACATCGCACATCCAAGGAAAACACCCCACACACAGCCTCCAGCTGGTTCTTATCCAAGCCCACTTCCTGAGTAGGCCCAAATGGCTGGGAAAAACCCCCCACCTCTCCCCCCAGAAACCCTCGGCTTCCCTTCCCCCATGGCGCCGCTCGCTTCGCTGGCGCTTCTTCTCGCCTGCCGCTGCGAAGGCCTCGGCCGCCTCCTCCAGCGCCTGACTCAGATGCCCCGTGGAGTTCCCGGGAGGGAAAAAACCGGGGCATCCCGCGCTTTTGGTGGGTGGAGTTTTGAATCGGGGGAGCCTTTCCCTACTAGACAACTAGAAGAGAATAGGTAGAGGGGCATAAATGAGACCAGACAAAAAAATGAGTGGGACCCTGGGAAGAACGGTAAAAACATGCAGCTTGAGGATGAGCCTCACATCCTGGTGAGTCGGGAGCTACTATCCTGCGGAAGAATAGTTAGAGGGGCATGAGACCAAACTGAGTGGGATCATGGGAAGAAGAGTTTAATTTGCTCAGCTCCTTGTATTCAGGGCCAAACAAATAGGCCCTGGTGCTATGCCCAACAACCCAGAAACCTCTTGGCACCCTCCCTGAAAGCTTGAAAGCTGCTCTGAACCACTCCGCGGCCTTGCTGGGCCCAAACACGGGTAGTCATGAGTCAGAACTGCAAGGGTGAACAAGGATTAATGACTTTGTTCCTTCTGTCACCCATCCGGGAAACCCCTAAACGAACCCACCAAACGAAAAGTGATTGAGCTGGTGACATTCTTTTGACTGTCAAAGTCAGAAATCGGGGTTGCTTCACTGTAGACTGCCACTTTGACTGAATTGGAGAAAGGCAATGACCTCACCGAGTCTGTGGCTCCAAGTAAAGCTCTGAAGACAAAGGCTCATCAAAACAGTCCGCATACTTTGGGGGATTCTCGTCTTTTGGGGAGTCCTTATCTTGTTGATTCTCAGGGAATGAGTTGGCAGGACCATGTGCTTTGTGGTTTCGTAAGGGTCCCCAGGTTCATTCACTGAACCCTCTCGTGATTCCCTACTGAGAACCAGCAAGTTTCACCTGCCCAACTTCTTGGGTGGCTTCGGAGTACCCCACAATTCATGAGACATACAGAGCGCTTTGATCTACGCACCAGAACCCGATTTCTTTTCTTGAGAACGCTAACCTACGGCCATGTTAACGCTGAATTTGCAAAAACAGGTCCGTATACATGCCCCTTTTTAAGAGATAAGTCTAATTGCACCTTTAGGTTCCCGGATTCAAGTGCTTCTCTTTTATGAGGTGATCTCATCTGAAGGCTCGGAAAATCAGTCTCCGCCACACGCTGGAATGCGAGGCACATGCTCACGAAAATCAGAACCAGCTATGCAGCGTGTTTCAGGGGAGACCTTATGCAGCTATTTGAGCTACATCAACACCTGGGTGAAAGGTTGGAAAGGACAGCAGCTACGATGCGACCAAAGCCGCCCTTGTTGCTTTACCCATGGGTTTTGGGAAATGGGAACCTGGGATTAAGCAAAATCCCCGCTTGATTCTGATCAGGAGGGGTACACCAAAATGCCAACCAAGTGCATCTGGAAGAAGGGGAACCGAAGGCTTCCTACCTTTCCACCCAGGCGACGGGAAGCGAATTTCCCCCGCGAAGCCTCTACCAGCCAAAGGGTCACCGCCAGACTGGCGCCCTCTGGGCGCTGTAGGAGCCGCCGCATCAGCGTCAGGCCTCGGAGTCTGTGGGTGTTTGGTCTGGGTATTAAATAGGGGGTCCGGCATATCTAAGGACATGCAAACAAATAACAACATGTCGGAAAACAAAGCAAACATAAGCAAACACCTAAAAAGAAGTATCCCTTTTTGGTAGCCTTTTGGGAGAATTAGAACATATATCGCCTATCTATAAACAGTTGTTCATACCAAGGCAAGGTTGGACTCTTTTGTGATGGTTCCCAAGCAGGTGTATTCAAAGGGACATCGCGCAATCGTTACCTGCTTTTTGGGACCTGGGCAACGCTGCATTGTCTGACACAAATCCCCAGGCAGACTTAAAGACCTCTGCACAAAACCACGGAAACCTCCTGAAAATTCACGAGGGGCACATACCCATCACCAAACCACTGTCCAATAGAAGTCTGCAAGACAATCTGCATGTCACCTGGCCCAAGGTGGCATGAAACTTGAGGGGCCCGGCCCTGGAACACGAGTTGCGTCTCCCAAACTCTAAAGGTACAAGCCTTTTGCCACCGTTGGAGAACAAGGAGAACGCTTTTGTCAGACAACCATCTACCAGGTTAGTAGGGATGGTAATGTTTGGTGATGGCCCCTCAATGGGGAATTAAGATGACCATGATAAGGATCTGTACTGAGCAACCATACACCTAGCCCACGAAAGAAGGAGTCTTTGCCGTGCCACACATGGTTGGGCGCTTAGGAACAACTTGCTGGTGCTCAAGAAATCACAAGACGTTTGGGAATGCTAGGGATACCTAGGAATCTATTTAGTCTCCATTTGCTTGAGCCCAATGCAAAAACAACAATCTTTCCAGAAGTGACAGATTCCTTTTACAACCAAAGAGGAAAGTACAACATACTCAAACAGAAGTTTCGATGTTTCATAGGGCACATTCCAACTCGCAAGTTAGCTGCGCTCCAAGGTCCGGGCCCATTTCAGGCCAGAGAGCTTTCAAATGGGATGTGGCCTTGGCTGAGTCAGGAACATGCACCCCGCAAATTCACCTGGAACCAAAGCAACTTGGGGTGGAATTGAGCCCTAAAATGAGTACATCTCTTTGGTTGGTTGTACATGTTGTGAGCTTGTGTAACTTTTAACTTTTGCGATTGTTGGTTTGCGTGAAACTCAAACGCGTCTTTTGTTACTAGGTACATCGGTTTTGCGCGTATTTGTTCATCACGGTGTCTTGCCATTGCTTCATGTGTTTTCTTCATTATTCGTGAAAACAACCCGAGCACGGCATTCTCAGGGAAAAAAAACAGCCCCACTTATCCAAGCATTCCTTGGTATCCGCTGACGTGAGGGTTGTCTGGGCCAGTTTGGGGAATCAAACAGTTCAGCAGACCAGCTTTGAACATTCTTATGGGCAACGCTTTTTGGGCGTCAACACAGGGTCTTCTGGCTTAGCCAAGACCTCCAGTTGCCACGGGGAAAAAATCGACCTGTGTTTGGTTGTTGCTTTGAAGGGGCCCCCTCAAACAAAAGAGGTAAACGCCCCTGGTGCAGAAACAGCAATGCACATGCACACACCCAATCTGGACGAATTAGCATACCGACCATACTTCCCAAACTGGAAATAATCAGGGAACCCTCCTGTGAAGAAACCTCATCATGAGTGAGCTCAGGTGAGCTCGTTAAAATGTGTTCAGATTCCACTATTTCTCTGATTTCGGGACAGCCAAGCATCGGGAACGAACATAAAATGCATACCATTCATGCATGGAGTAAAGGCAGTTGAAGCCATCTGTCGCATCCCCTTTTGTTGCAATAGGAGAGAAAGATACAAACAGGCAAAAAATAACACAAGTCAACACGCAGCAGGCAGCAGAGCAGACAGAATTATCAAAGCGGCAGCAGCAGCAGCAGCAGCAGCAGCAGCGACGGCCCCGGCAGCAGAGGCAGCTTGGAATGCTCCTTGGGTGATGTTGGCACAGGACATAGAAGAAACCCTGTTGATCATTCAGCCTTCGACCATTTGTTGTTGCTCTCATTGGGCCAAGGTGCCAAATCCCGATCCGTGTGGAGAAGAGCGCACAGTCCTCACCGCAAAGTCAAACTGTTGAGAACATAAGTGTGTTGTTTACTGTGTGTGTTGCTTGTTTCGTGATGTGTGATGTGTGGTCCGTGGCGTGGGTGTGTGTGTGTGGCTGTGTCAGTGTGTGTCAGTGTGTGTCAGTGTGTGTCAGTGTGTGTCAGTGTGTGTCAGTGTGTGTCAGTGTGTGTCAGTGTGTGTCAGTGTGTGTCAGTGTGTGTCAGTGTGTGTCAGTGTGTGTCAGTGTGTGTCAGTGTGTGTCAGTTTGTGTGTCAGTGTGTGTCAGTGTGTGTGTCAGTGTGTGTCAGTGTGTGTCAGTGTGTGTCAGTGTGTGTCAGTGTGTGTCAGTGTGTGTCAGTGTGTGTCAGTGTGTGTCAGTGTGTGTCAGTGTGTGTCAGTGTGTGTCAGTGTGTGTCTGTGTGTGTGTGTGTGTGTGTGTGTGTGTGTGTGTGTGTGTGTGTGTGTGTGTGTGTGTGTGTGTGTGTGTGTGTGTGTGTGTGTGTGTGTGTGTCGTGTGTGTGAGTTGTGTGTGTGTGTGTGTGTGTGTGTGTGTGTGTGTGTGTGTGTGTGTGTGTGTGTGTGTGTGTGTGTGTGTGTGTGTGTGTGTGTGTGTCCGTGTGCGTGTGCGTGTGCGTGTGCGTGTGCTTGCGCGTGCGCGTGCGCGTGCGGGAGCGCGTGCGCGTGCGCGTGCGCGTGCGGGTGCGGGTGCGGGTGCGGGTGCGGGTGCGAGTGCCGTTGGGTTGTGGTGTGTTGTGTGTTGTGTGTTGTGTGTTGTGTGTTGTGTCTTGTGTCTTGTGTCTTGTGTTTTGTGTCTTGTGTCTTGTGTCTTGTGTCTTGTGTGTTGTGTGTTGTGTGTTGTGTGTTGTGTGTTGTGTGTTGTGTGTTGTGTGTTGTGTGTTGTGTGTTGTGTGGGCGTGGGCGTGGGCGTGGGCGTGGGCGTGGGCGTGGGCGTGGGCGTGGGCGTGGGCGTGGGCGTGGGCGTGGGCATGGGCGTGGGCGTGGGCGTGGGCGTGGGCGTGGGCGTGGGCGTGGGCGTGGGCGTGGGCGTGGGCGTGGGCG
>CAUJNA010003405.1:0-67500 GCA_963377175.1 Effrenium voratum | reverse complement strand
TGTGTCTGGCTGTGCTTTCTGTCAAAGTGCGCAGTCCTAGCAGCTTGCCTGCTAGAGAACCCTGTTTATCTCACTAGACAAGAGCCGTTGATATGGTGGAGCCTTTCTGGCACGTTTACACGGGAACGATCGCTGTTTACAACGTATGGTCGTGGCCTACTTGACAGGCCAGTTTACCCCATCATTACTGCATCTCATCCTGCCTGCGTTGCAGGCACTCATCTGGAATCATTCCTTTCGGTTTACAACGAAAAGTTTACAACGAAAAGTTTACAACGAATGACTTTCGACGAACAGCTCCTACGGACGAATCAATTAGCCAATAAGTGCACGAGAGTTTGAGCCTCACCAAGGCCCTCCATGACTCTGACCTGATTTCAGATCCGCAGCTATTTGGCTCCCTGTACGAACCATATACAAGGTTTGCTACCGCTGTGCAATTCGACATGTCGCACTACTCGTTCCATTTCTACGGAAACATGGAACCGATGCACCACTCGCATCCAGTGCCTCCGCCTCGTCCTAATTCGGGGACTATCCGCATGCATGTCCTGCCGGATGCTAATCCGACTGACCCCCAGCCTGCCCGAGCGGTCACCTTGACCCCAGCTTCCCAGCGACAGAAGTCGAGATCCCGAAGATCGAGATCTCGACAGCGCAGGCACCGCAGGCGGACACCACGCAGGTCCCGCTCCCGATCCAGAGGTCGCAAGACCCACAGAGACTGTCGCAGACGACCCGAGCGCACTAATTCGGAAGTCCGTCTGGATCCCCGCTGGAGCCAAGATAGACCCGCAGGACCACCCGGAAATGTTTCACTGTTTCCTCGCCCTCCGATGTCGGATCCTTACGATCCCACGCCGAGCCGGCCAAGTCAGCCGAGTCAGCCGAGCCAGCAGAGTCAGCCCGCACCGCAGAATCCCCGAACAGGGGACACGCATCGTTACCACCTGGTGCAACCTTGGCCACCTGTACAGCCTAGTCCGGCAACTTTCGGACAAGTTGCACCACCTGTGATTCCTGCTCCGCTCGCTTCGCACGCGCAGTCCTCAGCGGCCTTGAACTTTTCAAGCAGCTGCCCTGCACCGCCGATGCCAGGACCGCATTACGAAGCTCCTCCGCCTCTGCCTCCGCCTGGTCTGGGTGTATCACCCTATCAGCAGACTCCGTGGCCGCCAATGTGCAGTCACCGCCCACCTCCTGTACCATGTCCGAGAATTCAGCCCGGTCCGCCGCCTCGAACACCTCCGCCCGTGCATGCAAATTCGAGACCAGCGGAGCCTGCGCACCCGCCGGCACGACCAACACGCCAGACATCTGGCAATCCAGACTCTCGAGGCCCGCATGGACCGTGTCAGGCAGTCCCCAATTTGATGGATGCCCGGGCTGAAACGCCGCCTCCCTACCCCGGAGCAGCTGCCTCTCCACGCACGGTCTCTCTCGCGCTTGCTCCTCCGGCCAGTGTACAGGCGACAGCATCTCAGGATCAGCATCCTCGAGATGACACTCCGTCCAATAGCCGCCTCCGTAAGACATCGGCCAACGATGCTTCAGGAGGACGCACCGATGCTTTGACAACAAGTACAGCCCTCGCCAAGTTGACCACCCGAGACTTGTACAGCGCCTTAGAGGAGCAAACCCGGGGGTCCGAATTTCGGATTCCACCTCCGCATCAAACTGCGACAGCTGCAGGCCGCACCGAATGGCTCCAGCCAGAGGTGGCCCTCACTCGCTTTTGCGCCGCTCCGCCATTTGTCGAATGTTTAAATTGGGTGATGTGTCATTTGGACTTCACCCTTACGGAGTTCCCGCAGTCCCCCGCGGTCATGCAGAATTTAGTGATCGCACTGACCGCCAGCGGTATTGATTACCAACGCCGCATCCGCACACCAATTCCTGCTTGGATTGATTCCGAAGAGACCATCATTTGGAGACTGTCATTCAGTGACATGCCAGGTCCTGTGTCCATTCAAGCCACGGGCGACACTCACGTTCGCTGGTACCATGGCACCACCCTTTTGTCGGCTATCGGAATTTTGAAAACGGGCAAAGTCATGAGGAGCACACGTGAAGGACTCAACATGCCTGACACTCATGACTGCTATGGCTTTTTTGCGAGGGCCCACCTTGCGGGCGGTACCGCGGCCGAATTGGCTGCATTTGCTGGGCAATGCGCATATCATACCAAGAACGCGAGCGGCCTAGTTTTCTCTGGCGGGTGCCGAGGGAAATCCACTAAGCCCACGTCTGCGGACACGTGGCGGGAACAAGAACTCGCACGAAGGTACGAGATTGTCCACTCCGCTAGTAAAGACAAGCGATGGTGTATTAGGGAGTCGGCAGCTTGCTTGACAGATTTATTTGTCGTTACAGTAAAGGAGGATCAGCAGTGGGGATCCTGGGGACAGGCGACAGGCCCCGAAATGCTGAACATCCTCGCCGGGTGAGGGCCCACTTGTTAAATCTGTTATTCCCAATCAAGGTGCGGTTTTGAGTGCGAATCCGGCTCAGACAAGTCTCACCCCACTTGACTTCGCATCTCGAAAAAAGTCCGCTTCTCAACCGTGCATTGTCATTACCTTTTGATGACCTTTCTCGCATTGCCTCTGGGACCGAATTGAACACTGCTTGATCCCTTGCAGCTGTTTTGATTCCCCCGGAACGGCCCGTTGTTGATTGCCCCAATGAGCTGGAGTAAGCCCGTCTCGTCTGACAAGTCTTGGGACCACCGCTCGTGGAAGTCCCGCACTACATGGCAAGACGATCAATGGAATTCTTCTTCGTGGAACCCTGGTTGGCAGGATGCCAGTCAACCTGTTTCATCGGGAAAATGGCCCAACAAGTCATGGCAGGATTCTTGGGAACACAAGCCTTCGCCCGACTCCCACGGCCCAGCCACCCCGGATAAGAGGACTCCCATGCGGAACCCCGACCTTAAGTACAGCCCCTCGGGAAAGCCCAGCGGCGCTCCTACCAGTTTTCCGGGTTCGTGGACCACGGACACCCACCATCATGACACCAAGCCGATATTTGGGCGCACCCTCCCCAACAAAGTGGTGGAAACGGCGTGGAGCCGCCGCAACAACCTTGCTGGTTTGGACCCCTTGCAGGTTCCAGTGTCCCTCTTATGCTATAAAGGCATCGAGAACGTGTCATTGCGTTGGCTCGCAGCCGGCGACTTTGTGTCGGTCATATTTGGCAGATCGATCAAGGAAACCGTTTTATGCGAAAAGCTGATGCAAGAACTTCGATCCCTTGGCATGGATATTGACACCCTCGCCCAGAACCTTTGGCAGAACTCCCATCCCACGCAGGCCCTTGCCCTCAATTCCCAAGAGGCCCGCGCCGAGCTGTTGGCCTTCGTTGCCAAAGAATTGGTCGCCCCCCTACGCAGTCAAGTGACCACTGATCTCATCAAGGCCCAGGAAACCATCAAGAAGTTGGAAATGCAGATTGCTTCTACTGAAGCCGGTAAGGATGCGCCCAACTCATTACCTGTGGCGGCCCCCCCCAGCAAGAAGCGTAGAACTGTTGAGGGTGCCCCTGCGGCGGTTGTCTCCGACCTTGATGGTTTTGACTCCCAACGTCCGTTCCACATGGACTATGTTGTGGCAAACCGCACATTGCACCAGTCGGCCCCCAATGGTCACACCCCCGCGGTCGTCACCAAGTGGCTTAAGAACCTACGCCTTCCGGATGGTGTCGCCTCGGCGTTCAAAGATGCCATGACCTGCTCTGCCGATTCCGCCAAGGATTTAAGCCCGGAACAGAGGTCAAACCTCAAAGACCGCGCCGCGGAATTCGGATTGCCGGTATCCCGTGCAGTGAACATGAAGGATCATGAGCTGTATCGCTGCATTTTGGTGGCATACGCTCTAACCTTCGCTTGACGCGAACCATCGGGTTCTGCAGTGATGAGCGCCAACATGCCTTTGGTTATTTTGCTTTTCTCCCTAGATGTTGACTTCTGGATGGACGAAAACAGTGCGAGCCTTGAACCGTTTTGTTCATTTGCACTTTTGTTGTTCGCACTCTTTGAGTTGCACGCGCAACATGGTTTCTCACACGGTGCTTAGCCATGGTTGCTCACAGGTTCGTCGCCCTCTTCGTGTACAGACCGCGATGGATCCCCTGCGCATATTCGACACACACTCCGACATGCTGACCGACATTTTCACACAGATTTCCAAACTAGCTCCCGAAGACTTGCGTGTTTCACAACCTATTCCGATTCCCATCAACACCTTCTTTGCCGACCTCGAGGATGTTTTCAGACTCTTATTTCTCATTATCCAATGGCTTTACGAATGGATCAGCAGAGGTCATCAACCGGCCAAAATGATGCGACAGTACGCCAACCTCATTGACCTTATTTTCCGTTTTTCTACCATTACGCTGCAGTATTTACCCAAGTATATGCCCATACATGTTTCAAATGCTCTTTTGCTTATCCGAGCCAAGCTTGCTTGGCTTATATTGTTTCACTGGGCCCCTAACTCCGCTGCCATTACCCAGTGGAGACGTCGATTAACATGCTTTGACTACTCATGGCAATCCCTTTCTTGGAGCTTGATGGACTCCCCCTATGCTGTATATCTGATGTTGGCAATGGATACACGACAACCTCACAGATTTGCCAAGAAGGCCCGGCTCTTCTACATCGGCAGTACCCGGAAGACTGTTTTTGGTCGGTTTCACTCTCGTTTACGCAAACTCCATCAGTTACAGCACCCTAAGGCTCCGGTAAGACAAAAAATTAACTTTAAGACTTAATCACAAAAAAAGTCTTAAAGTTAAAAAGTCAAGTTAAAAAGTTAAAATTTTTCAAGTTTTAAAAAAAAGGCTTAAAGTTAAAACGAGCAAAATTAACTAGAAAAAAGCAAGAGAACATTAGGAAAGCTAACTTTTTTCGCACGCTGGCAGGTTGGTGCGCGCACGCAGCGCTTTTGGTTTACGTGCTGCGCGATCATGCATTTGGATACCGGGCTTTGCTTGCGTGACGGTTGGCGCGGGCCTTTCCGGGCCGAGCGCGCTGGCTCAAGCCGCCAATAAGAACCATGACCGCCCGTGTTCGAGAGGCGCCAGGCATGCCTGGCGCTGACAAGTTATGTGAGTGCTCGGAAGCTTGTCTGCATGGCTCATGGTTTTGTTGAGGGCTTTGATGAGAGCAAGCTAGGGCTAGGATTGTTTGTTGCCTTAGGACGGGATCGTGCAGTTCAGCTGCAAGTGGCAGTGGTCCGGCGGCAAGTTCAGCTCAGGAGGCACAGCCTGCTTTGAGGCCCTCGCGTGTGGCCGCCGCATGTCGCCCCAGGCGTAGACCCGGGCCGCATGGACATCGCTCGCGGCATTCCGAGGTGGGAGCAGTACTTTCCTCTCTCAGTGGAGTTCCACGAGGTGCGTGGGCTGGGCGGCGGCTTGCTCTGCCCGCTTATTTTTGGCGCAAAACCGACATGGCCCATCTAAAGACACACGCTGCCGAGGGGCACATTTGCTGAGAGATGTATTTTGTTGAGGGACACGTTCGCGCTGCCGAGGGTCACGCTGAGAGAGCTTCTTTACCGCATTTGCTGAGAGATGTACTTTGTTGAGGGATACGTTCGCGCTGCCGAGGATCACGTTGAGAGAGCTTTGTTACTGCTGAGGGACGCATTGGCTGAGAGCTGTGTTTTGTTGAGGGACACGTTCGCGCCGCCGAGAGTCACGTTGAGAGAGCTTTGTAACTGTTGAGGGACGCAGTGGGTGAGAGTTGTGCTTTGTTGAGGGACACGTTCGCGCCGCCGAGGGTCACGTTGAGAGAGCGTTGTTGCTTTTGAGAGACACATTTGCTCAGAGTTATACTCTGTGGAGGGATAAGGCCGTGTTGTCGGGGGCCATGCTGAGAGAGCCTCTACCAGGGATGTCCTAAGGCAGCTGTTCAAAAGCCCCGCCGTCTTGAGAGTTCGATGTTGCCCTTTACACATCAAAACATTTGGGGGGAGATATGCTTTGTTGAGGAACACGTTCGCGTCGTTGAGGGACCTTGTTGAGAGAGCTTCGTAGCAAGGAGATTGCTGGTGGTCTCAGGCATGTTGGGGGTTTCCCCGGCACCACCCTTGTCGAGCGCGCCGCATTTGGGAGCTCAGGGAAGAGTCCGGAAGACATTTATGCTTGGCTGAGAAGCATTTGTGTTGAGAGCCATTCTTAAACTCCCTCCCAGGACGGCTCAGTTGAGTACGACGAAAGCGACAGCCCGGACTTCCGACAGGTGTTTTTGTGCTCCAGGTGCCTGGCCCAACTCTTGCTGACCTTTCCTCACCTGAAGAGGCCGCGGGCGCCTCAGCCGGCACGGTGTCGACAGCCACCTTTTGTTTGGTCTCGCGCAGGTACGGGGCCAATCCTATACAGTTCCTGGACCACGGCGAGCCGCCAGCTTTTGTCACACCCTTGCCACAGCAAAGTCCCGAGCCCGCCACCCCCTCTCCGCAAAAGCGTAGGCGGGAAGAAGAGGGTGACACCTTAAGCCTTGGCAGCGCTGAAAAGCAGCGCAGAGCAGCACCTGCTTCACCCACCGTGTCGCCAAGGAGCGACACCAGCGGCGCGTAGGCTTTGGTTTTTCACTTCCCGACCCACGCAGAGAGAGAAAACTGCATGTCAGCTCCTCTCACGCATGTCGTTTTGACTCCAGCACGCAGTCGCGCAGTGCCACGGAGGCCCAATCAAGTCTTGAGCTCACAGATGCAGCACGCCATGAAGCGCCAGCGCACCACCGCGGACCCGTCCCTAAGCGTGGGGCAGATGCAGCACGCCTTGGAAGACGGCCTGAACAACATAGGCAGCCACGACCTGTCCACTCTCTTGTCATTCTTCAAGGGCTGCACTTGGAAGACGGCTGCAAGTCACTCCCTGGCAGGGCTCGAGAAGACGGAAGCCTTGTTCGCAGCCCTCCTCGAAGTTGCGCCCACAGCAGTTGTGGCCCCGACTACTTGGATGTTCGGCGGTGTTACTATCTATATGGCGGACTTGGCGGTGTTACTATCATTGTTTGGCCGACATAGCTATGTCCGCCGCATGCTCTGCCTGGAGCACTTAGCTAAGTCTGTTTGGCGAACATAGCACAAGCTTGCTATCTCAGCTGGCGGACTTATAAGTGCGCCCTGACGAACTCAGTATGTTCGCCGGGCGAACTTAGTAAGTTCGCCCCGGCGAACTTAGCGCTCTGTTTTTTTTGTTTTGCGGTATGGCCGACAGGCAAAAATATACAGCTCTGGGAAACCCATGCCACGCACGGTCGTTGTTTTTTTGAAAAATCAAATTGCACCTCGCCAAGAGAAATAAGCACATGTCCATAAATCAGTGCGCGCTGGCACAGGCGCGTTTGCGCTTTCCGCCCAAGCAGGAGTGCATATTTTTCACGACACATTCAAAATCCAGCCGTGCGCCACGCGCGGGCTTTGCCAAGCATAGCGAAGAGATGGAAGCTTCTGAGAGTAGCGTATTAAATCACAGCAGTTCCTATTCAAGAAGCGTGCTCGGAAAAACGACTTGGTCACGTATACCCTATAACGCCGGCATGTCCTGAAACAACGGAAAACCAACAATGCAACACATTTTTTGTGCATTCTGCGCGGCGTCCTGATTGCCTTCAAACGCGTTTTCTTGGGTGGCAGGGTGTGCGTTTGTTTGAGCATATATTAGGTGCTTGGGCTCGTGGGGCCATGTGCGTGTTTCGTGGATAGTCATCGATGTACAGATGTGGGATGATGAATGTAGGTGGTCTCGGTTTTTGGCTTCCGTCTTTGCTCCACAATCAAAAGCTAAACTCGTTGTAGCTATAATGGTTCCTAGCACAGTCTTGCCAGATTACAAGGAAAGGTCTCCCCTCGAAATGCTGCGCTCGGTGTTTCCCTGTTCTTAAACAAATGCTGAAAGCATAGAATTACCAATTCTCAATCCCCGCTTTCACAGGGCCGAACCTTTGCAAATAGTTTATAAGGTTCACATATACATATAAATCCGTGTACTGATCTGTTTCTTCACCCAAACCAGCCCTCCTTATTATACACAAGTCTGAGAACGAAGGGGAATACACAGATTGCAACCCCATCATATATATATATATATGTATGTACTATATATGTATACCACACAAGCGCACCTGAAAGAACACCTTTACAAGAAACAAACACCCTCAGCCGGAAAACCCAAAAGCACAAACACCCACACACACACACACCCCCCACCCACGCACCAACCACCTCAGCCTGCGAGCAAATGGGCGGCTGCCGCCGGGCAGCCTGCGCACAGAGCGGCAAAAGGCGAGCTCGACCAGGGAGGGGGGAAAGGGGGCACGGTGAGGGTTTTGAAAGGGGGCAACTTTCAAAGGTATGTATTTGAATATTTACATACACAGAAACACATGCAATGCACACAGACATATCTGTACGTGTCCCATAGTATTGTATAACCGCAAAACCACATGTTTTGTGTTTACATGATGGAACCCTTTTTGATTTCATGACAGTGACACTTGATTTAAATTTGGAATCATGCTTCTCTCGCTAAACAGTTCGCTTTGAGATCAAGCTTTTGTGGGGCAATGGCTCTTCATTGGCGCTGTAGGATTGGTTTTGTTCGGGGTGTTTGTTTGGTAAATGTGTTCTTGTTTATGAAATTGGCAAGGACCGAAAAGGACGGCAGGGCTAGAAGAAGATAATTAAAGTATACGTAGAAATATCGTGTGTGTACGGTACAACGTGTGTTTGCCTTGTGTTGGCTAGCTTGGGCTGAACATGGACAAGTTTAAGCACCCTACTAAAAACATACAGTTCACAATAATGTTGACCGGCCCCTTTTCGGAACAAAATGTCTATATATTTGGGGACGGGTTTCTTGCAGTGTTTGGGCTTGGCTTGGTGGGCTGTGGGACCTGAACAGGGCACACGCAAACTTGGTAAAGGGTTGCGTTTTCTGTCATTTAAATATGCTTTTCAGACCTTCATTGTCATAGTCCTGGCTCTCACGTTGTTGCTTGACACTGGTATCGCTCATTTGCAAAAAATGGTATCGCTTGTTTGTTTGTGTTTGCTGGTGTTGCTCAGTTGTTTGACCCCCATGATGCACTCTTTCACGAAAGCCAGCACGAGTTTGGCACCACAGCCAAATTGGCTCCCAGTTTCCTGTACACACATGTGTCCATAATACAAGGGAGCTCACAAAGGAAAGGATCCTCGCTTGACACCCTAAATCGGTTCTGTCCCAAACTTGTCCACTTTTGGACACAGGCCACGGGTTGCTCTTCGGCAATCTGTGCGAAAAAACGGATTTGGCCTAGATGTTGCCCCCCTTCAAGGGACAAAAGGCACACGTCACCAATTGAGCACATCGCTCCAGGGAAGTACATTGCTGATCGGGAGACTTGAACAGGGCCTTCATTTCCAAAAGCAGCCCTCAAAGTGGATGCCATGCTGTCACTTGGGCTGGCAGGCTTGCTCAATCCGCACTGCAAAGGGTCAGCATCAGCCTGGTTGAGCTCGCTGAATTGCATACTCAGCACATCATTCAAAATGCCCCTTTCCCAACGAGATGTGATATTTGAAGTCAGGGTCGCGTACCGTTTGACCTCCTTGTGCTTACGCTCTAAGGCGAAGCAGGGAACCAAAAGACGGTGAAAGGCGTACATGCGTCCCAAATGAGTTGCGTAGTGATGTTTGGGGTGAAACTTTGCCGAGCCGTATGCATCAAGAAAAGACTGCAAATGCGCGAGGATTGCGTATTCCAGGCTTGAGGCTTGCACCGTTTGCCGCTTCAAATCTTGCAAGAGGTCGAGGACTTTGCAAAGGCTCATGTAAGATGTGATTTCCAAATGCAGCTCCTGCAAATCACCCAAACGCCTCCTTTCAATCAAGATGAACCTCAATGCGCCGTAAAGTGACAAAGCTTGTGACGCATCACAGGATACGTCGCCATGTTGTTCCTTTTTGAAAAGGTTCTTGCCAGTTGCCCCGCTGCTTGCCAAATGGGATGGCCACACGAAGGTTTGTAGCTCTTTGTGAAGATCTTGCTGGGACAAGCCGTGCACCTTGAGCTTGGAAAGCAAAAGCCCCACCTCCACATTCCACACCCCGTTGGACACATACGTGTGCATCCAGTCCCACATGAGGCTGGATGCAGGCTTCAGATCAATCAACTGGCACAAGAGGGCGCCCCGCTCATTGTAATTCCACCCTGTAAACTGTTGCGTCTTCTGGAAATCGTTTTTTGTACAAGAGTCCTTTTTCTCCTTCAGAAACCTCATGATGTCCCGAATAGATGCATCGCTGTGGAATTCTACAAGTGAAAGGTCCAGGTTCGTTGAATCAACCATGCTTCCAGTGGTGTCAAAGCTTGCCAAGTCTGACCTGTGACTCACCAGGTTGCGACACAGGGGGCATGGGAGGGTGCCCGAAGCACCCTTCATGTCAAGGATGTCCTTCAGTGCTGCTTCGTCGCCTAGCACTATGCTGAGATCGCCAAAGAGCACCTTGCGCTCAGAGTCTGGAAGCATGATCAGCATGCCGTTCCTGATGTCGGTCGGCGCAAAGAAATTGCGCATCGCCAGCTTGAAATACTCCGACATTTTCCCGGGCAGCCTTCTGACTATGTCGGACCTGGCAATCCCCAACACAAACCAAAGCCGTTCATGGGAGAGTAGCTGTGCGCCGTGTTGTTTCCAGGTCCAATATATGCATTGGAGTTTTCTTGGATTCTTTGGTAGCAGCACATTCCCGGGCGTAACTTCGTCTGCGTATGCTATAATCCCAAAAGGGCATTCCATTGAAGGAGCCTGGCAGGCAAACATACCCCTCATCAGGGATGCAACTTGGTCACAGGTTGCGCAGAGATGGTAGGTGAGGGCAAGGGGGTTGACAAACGTAAGCTGGGCCATCTCTGGCTCGCTGCTCGCGGTCTCTGGCACCAGCTGAGCTTCATGTGTCAGCAGCACCTTCCCAAACGGGGTGTCAATGTCCATGCCTTCGTCCCTGCAGCGCTTGATGCTGGATCGAGAGTTGGCAGATGGCAGCTCCGGTAACGCTGCCACTTCTTGCAGCAGTGTAGCAAGGGCACTTTGGGAAACAAATTTTCTCCTTCCCAATGACCGCAACATGGCGTAGCCGGCGGGCTGACAGCCCAGCCTACAGCGAGCACTCAATAGGGCGCCCAGCTTTTCGTGTTTGTGTTCCTGATGTACCTTCCCATATAGTGTAGCTGTTGCTTTTCTATGTGACCTTGCAGTGTTGAGACTTGAGTCCAAACACTAGCATCACGACTCAGCCGCTCAGGATCATCAAAACTATCAAGCAATGATGCAAGCACAGCAAGATGCGTGACAAGGCCATTGTGCATGTGTGTGTGTATCCCTTTTGATTTCCATTCAAAACCAACAAACAAAAGCTCCCTCAAACCAAAGACAGATCCACTGTCCATTTTGGCGCATGTCTGAGGTGTATAGCCAGACTCACTCATTTTCACTCAACCGTCAGTCTTGCCATTGGTGTGTCTGTGACACATAGCCCCCCCCCCCAAAAGCAGTTCGTGCAGGGAACCAGGGATAGTTGCTTACATCACTCTTTGTGGCAAGTTCAGAACCTATATAGCACTTTCAAAACACCATGGGTGCAAATCCACTCAACATGATTCCCTGCGCAGAGCGAACTGCACCCCGAGAGTGCCAAGATAGGATCTTGGCAAGAACCATACTTCATGATGAGCCAGCATCAGCGGCCCTCAATGAGCCGGAGAGCTCGGCGAAAGGATGCGGTCTCATCGCCGCACCAAGGGACCTTTTTGTCCACCCGATCACTCTTACAAATGAACACTCTCCAGCACTGTGCCCGGTCGCTCCTGTGAATCTTCCCGTCCTTCCAGAAGAAGGTGCCCTCGCCCGCCTTCGGCGGCCCAGGAACCTTCGGCGGCGTGGATTTCGCAGCTGGCTTCAGCTGCGGCTTGGCAACTTTCATCGGTGTGCACTTCGCTGCTGCCTTCGACTTGGCCTTCGCTTTGGCCTTTGCTTTTCCCTTGGGCGCTGGCTTCTTGGAGCCATCTTCTCCTGCAGGGCCACCAGAGTTCTCCCTATTGGCGGCAGACCTTCTGTCGAAGGCCTCGTTCATGATCTGGAACTGCTGCTCCGGTCGGAAATTGTTCGGCTTGGCTGGCACATCCAGGTCGAAAAGCGGATTAGCCAGTGCCGCCGGCTGGGCACTTGCGCTCGCCTGCAACTCTGGCTGGGCACTTGTGCTCGCCTGCAACCATGGCTGGGCACGTGTGCTCGCCTGCAGCTCCGGCTGGGAACTTGCGCTCGCCTGCAGCTCCGGCTGGGCACTTGCGCTCGCCTGTGACTGCGCGCTGGGCTCCTCAGCGATGCTCCTTAAGGCCTTGTTGCTCCTGTTCAGCTTGAAGACATGTAAGTTGGCAAGGCTGGCGCCTGGCGCTCCACTTGGCGCTCCGCTCTGTTGCATCATAACATGATGCATCATTTGGGCCATGAGCTGCTGCATCTGCATCATGGGCGCTGCAGACTGCTGGCTCAAGTCGCTGTCGCCCCGGACCAACTTGGACGTCTTGCGACACGGGACGCTGCCAGTTGACAGCCCCATGTCTCCGCCAAGGTTGCTGGGCTCCTCGCCATGACCTTGCAACTCAATTTACATGTTGGATCCAAAGCAAAAGAATCAAACAGTTGTACCTCAAATGGACCATGCACGCACGCCCCATAGACAAAGCAACATATGTGATGAACAACGGTCAAGCGGCCATATGCCGTTGAACGCAAAGCCTCGGGCAGGCTAAGCGGGTCTGCCGGATATTTGACCAGGTGAAGATGGCTCGGAAGCTTCGGAGCGTGTTTCACCCTGCTCTTGAGCTGGGTCTTGAACTCAGTCAGAAGCCGGTATTTCGAAGCAGAATCCGCTGCTTGCAGCCCGAGATCGATGCAGGTAGCTATGATGTGTTTGACAGTCGGCTCGCTCGGCAAATGCATGCCTAGTCCGACGCATCGGCTCACAACGCACTGCAACTTCACGCTGCTGTGCACACCTTGGTCTTCAAGCATGTCTATGTCTTTCTGCGTCAGGAAGGACGCGAAGCCTTGAACCGTCTGCAAGGGTCGGCGTGAAGGCCTCTCCGTCACACCGCTCGCAGCCGCTGCGCTGATTCTCTCGCCCAGCATTGCCGCCTGCAACGCTGTCCAGGGGCCTTCAGCCACCGTGCTGGCAAGCGCGGCTGCATCTGCAAGTGACAGCCTGCTGTTCTCCAGCTGCCTTGCAAAACTGTGTGCCTGGCCATCTTGCATCTTCCCCATGGTCTCAGCGCTCACCAGCTTCTTCTGCGCGTCAAGAAACTCATGGATGTGACGCATGTCCTTCACCAAATCACTGCCAGACGTGGCCATGTCGGCAGGTCTCAAGCCTCACAACCCCCTAGATGCTTGAACAGCCGACGCTCTCAGACAGCAAGACTGAGTGATTTGCATGCGAGCTTCATCAAGAAGCCCAGCATGCAAGCAGCGAGTAAACAACCCAGCTGCATTTCGAGTCGTGCAACCCAAATGACTCAAGCTCAAGGGCAAGGTTTGCTCATGCTCCAATCACCCACATGATTCAAAAACATGTTTGCTGTCAACGCAGGCAATGACGCAAGTGACTCAACGCAGATTACATCATGTGCCATCAAAGAGGATGCAAACTGAAGCACATGTTGGCTGTGACGCTTTGCAAATAACCCTGGATTCGACTGTTTTTGCACCATAGATCAAATTGCGTCAAAAGCAGGCCGGCCGGGGTGCTATCAGCATCACGGCGCATCCATCCTGCGCTTCTTAACTGCACACCCGTCAATTGTGTCTTCGCCAGCCCACATGAGCCCGTTCCAGCCCATAGAGCCCAGCACAGCAAACTTGGTTTGCATCGTGAACTTATTCATCCGGGCTGCCCCCTCCTGAAGATCCTTGACAGCACGGCTCTTCGTGACCCGCATGTTTGCTTCGTAGAACTTGGTCAGGATCGGTTTCTGTGTAAAGGCGTGCTTCCACTGGAGCGCCACGAACCGGCCGTCTGGGCTCCTACACAGCTCGCAGGTCACCACAATGGTGCCTTCAGGTGCACGCCGGATGAGAAGGTCATCAAATCGTGCCCCCTTGTGCCTGTAGCGCAGGATCTCTTCCTCCATGATCAGCCCCGGCCTTAGGATCGTCTCCACGTAGTGAAACGGCACCACCGTCATGACGCCTCCCTCGATGTTGAGGAACACCGGCGTGTGGGTCTCGAGGCGGTCCGTGTGCGTGTCGCTCACGCCCTGCCAGTCCTTCGCCTCCGGCACAAAGCCCGGGTACCGCCACTCTGGAGCCACCGAGGCTCTCTCCCATGTGCAACCAGGCATGCCGCCCACCAAATGCAAATTGCGGAGTGGGTGCTTGAGCGCAAGCTGCGTGGCACGATGAAGGCGAGGCGTGTGCCCCAGCCCGGCGAGGCACGCGTGCCCCAGCCATTTCGACTTCAAGCTCCAAACAGGACACTCTTGTGATGATGTGCGCCGAATGGCACAACGGGATCGATCGTGTAAAATCAAACTCGTCACACGCATGCGTGCAATGGCTGGGCTATAGGTGCGCATGCATGCAAGTGTGTATGCATGAATGCATGTCTGTATGTGTGCACACTCACTCACTCACTCACGCACGCACTCACTCACTCGCTCACTCACTCATTTGCTCGCTCCCTCCCTCACTCACCAACTCCACTCCACTCCACTCCACACTCACTCAATCACTCACCAACTGACTCACTAACTCGCTCACTCACCGACTCGCTCGCTCGCTCACTCACTCACTCACTCACTCACTCACTCACTCACCCACTCACTCACTCACTCACTCATGCACTCACTCATGCACTCGCGCACTTACTCACTCACTCACTTACTCACCCACCCACTCAGTCACTCGCTCACTACTTGCTCATCTCCCCTCGCATCACCTACACTCCACGCCACTCCACTCCACTTCACTCATTTGGCTTTTGGGCGGGACCCTGAACCCCCCCCCCTTTCTGGTCCACACCACACGCGGGCGGACCCTGAACCCCCACCCCTTTCTGGTCCACGTTTCGGAATCGCTCACTCACCCACTCACTCACTCACTCACTCACTCACTCATGCAGTCACGCATGCACTCGCGCACTCGCTCACCCACCGACTCATTGACTCACTAACTGACCCACTAACTGTCTCACTGTTTCGCTGGCTCACTGGCTCACTCAATCAATCACTGACTCACTCACTCACTCACTCACTCACTCACTCACTCACTCACTCACTCACTCACTCACTCACTCACTCACTCACTCACTCAATCGCTCAATCGCTCAAGCATGCATGCGTGCACGCGTGCATGTGTGTGTGTGTGTGCGTGTATGTATGATATGCATGTATGTATGTATGTATGTATGCATGTATGTATGTATGTATGTATGTATGTACGCATGTACGCATGTATGTCATTGTGTATGTCTGTCTGTATGCATGCATGTATGTATGTATGTATGTGTGTGTGTGTATGTATGACGATGTGTATGCACGCATGCGTTCTGTGTGCAAGTGAGGGAGAGCCGGTCAGTCAGTCAGTGGATGTGTGGGTGAATGAGTGAGTGGAGTGGAGCGGAGAGGGGAGTGGAGCGGACTGAGAGGTGGAGTGGAGTGGAGAATAGAGTGGAGTAGAGTGGAGCAAGTCAGTCAGCTCAGTGAGGTGAGGCGAGGCGAGGCGAGGCAAGGTGAGATGTGTGAGTGAGTGAGCCAGTGAGTCAGCGAAGCAGTAAAACACTGAGTGAGTCAATGAGTGAGTGGGTGAGTGAGTGCGTGAGTGCATGAGTGAGCAGGCGAGCAAGCAAGGGAGCAAGTGAAGGAGGCAGCAGTGAGTGAGCGAGCAAACGAGCGAGCAAGGGAGTGAGTGAGCGAGCGAGCCAGTGAGTGGAGAGTGAGTGAGTGAGTGAGTGAGTGAGTGAGTGAGTGAGTGAGTGAGTGAGTGAGTGAGTGAGTGAGTGAGTGAGTGAGAGTGAGTGAGTGAGTGAGTGAGTGAGTGAGTGAGTGAGTGAGTGAGTGAGTGAGTGAGTGAGTGAGTGAGTCAGTGAATGAGTGAGTGAGTGAGTGAGTGAGTGAGTGAGTGAGTGAGTGCGTGAGTGAGTGAGTGAGTGAGTGAGTGAGTGAAGTGGAGTGGAGTGGAGTGGTGTGGAGTGGAGTTGAGTGAGTGAGTAGTCAGTGAGTGAGGCATCACAACGAACAGCAATCCGTATCCATGCAAGCAACTGCATCTGCCAAGCCGTGAGCCATGCCGATCAGGCTAAACCAAGGAGGTCCCACTTCACCACAACCACGAACCGAAAACTGATTACCATTTCGGAGTTGCCCCAATGACAAACGCATCGCGTGGCACCACTGCAGCGCATGTGGATCACCGGTTTTTTTTGTCGCTCAGCGGTCGAGCATCGAGGTACGATTGACCGGATGGGGAGGCCGCAAGTCGCCACAGAAATGCAAGGGGGTGCCAGGGCTCCAATGGTCAATGTCGGGTTTTGTATAGATCTATAAAAAAACGTGTCAGGTGGATTCCTTTTTTTTATAGATCTATATGGGAAATTGCTGATTCCATTGAAATATTGTGTTTTTTTATCGATCTATAAAAAAACGTGTTGCTCCCCAACTGTTTTTTTATAGATTGATGAACTTTGCGCGCCCCCCCTTTGCAGCTGACGTGTCACTGAACCTGATGCAGTGACCATTCCGTGTCCTAAGCCAGGCTCCGTCCAGCTCAAAAAAAAGGAATGCCCTTTCATGGTGCCCCTCTGTTTGATGTCTCTTTGAGATGGCTCTGCCAGGCTTCAAGTGCAACCAGTTGCCAAAACTGCTGTACATGTGCACATCCGAGCGCCTGCGTAGCCGTCATCAACACATGTCCCAAACTTCATGAGGGGTCCTTCACCGTATCACGCTGGCGGCAAATCAGGCGCCCGCGTGCTCCGCCAAAATGTGATGGCCAAGTGACCCACTGGCATGTGCTGGAGTGAAGTTGTGCGTGTGTAGTGCTGCTCGCCACATGGCTGGGCTTGTGCATGGTTAGTCTGCTCGCCATGTGGCTGGGCTGATGTGAAGTTGCATGGTTATTTGGCTCGCCATGTGGCTGGGTTGGTGTGAAGTTGTGCATGGTTAGTTTGCTCGCCATGTGGCTGGGCTCATGCGCATGAATGCCAGCGGGTCATGTTGGGCCCATGTGATCTGCCATGACCGTCACCGCCGTGGCAAGGGCAGATAGAGCCTTGCCCATTGCACCAGCATTGCCGCCGCGGTGGCGTGCTCTGGTGCGCCCTTGCTGGATCCTTCGTTGCTCCAACTGATCAACCATCAAACGATAGAACGGCTTGAATGAATCATTGATTGATTGCTTGATTGATTGATTGACTGACTGATTGATTTATTGATTGATAGGGTGGTTGATTGATTGGTTGATTGATTGGCCATGTGTTTCACATTAAAGCTGAAGCTGCGACCCTCTATCCTGTCTACATGTTTGGGAAACCAACGCAAATATACAATCATCACAACCTGCAAAAGTCAGCGCAAGCTTCGGCAACAGACGTCCCCACGAATCTACATAGCCAGAGCCGTCTGCCATGTAGTAGCCGTGCCCCTTGCGTTGCTTCCCTTTGGCCTTCCCCTTCGCCTCCTGCTTCCCTTTGCCCTTGCTCCCCTTCTTGCCCTGCCACTGCCCCTCGCGATGCCCGGGCGATGACCAGGCCTTGTCCGTGTTCTGTGCCGGGGATGACCAGGCCTTGTCCGTGTTCTGTGCCGGGGATGACCAGGCCTTGTCCGTGGACGACCATGCGTCTGTGTCCCATCTCCTGCTCTTCCACGAGCTCTGCCATGTGCTCCAGCCACCTGCAGCCGCCTCATCATGAGGTTTCTCCTTGGTCTCTTGCTCGTCTTTGATGTTGCCCCACCATGAGTCGTCCGCCGGCTCCTCTTCTTCGTCCTTCACGTGGGCCCACCACGTGTCTTCCCACTCCTCCTCCGGCTCTGCCTTGACACCGCTGCTCGGCTGCCATTCTTCCTCCTCCGGTTCTTGATGCACACCTCCATGATGAGCACCACGCCACGCGTCGCCACCAGAAGCGTCTCCCTGATGAGCACGCTCCGCACCTCCTCCATGATGCCACGCATCGCCACGATGAGCGTCTCCCCATCGTGGCGCACCTCCATGATCTCCACCTCCATGCTGAGCTCCGTGTTGAGCACCTCCAAGATGAGCGCCTCCATGCTCATCACCTCCATGATGAGCTCCGTGTTGAGCACCTCCAAGATGAGCGCCTCCATGCTCATCACCTCCATGATGAGCTCCGTGTTGAGCACCTCCATGATGAGCGCCTCCGTGGTGAGCAGGCCAGACATCAGCGGCAGCATCCTGCCACCCAGACTCCCACCACGACATCTCGGCTGGCGCCGGTCCACCTCCACCTGCTCCGTCTCCACGTGATCCTTCGCCATCTCCTCCATGAGCCTCTGCCGCCGGCCTGGCGCTTTCGCCATCTCCTCCATGAGCACGTGCCTCTGCCACCGGCTTGGCGCCTTCACCATCTCCTCCTCCATGAGCACGTGCCTCTGCCACCGGCTTGGCGCCTTCACCATCTCCTCCTCCATGAGCACGTGCCTCTGCTGGCTTGGCGCCTTCACCATCTCCTCCTCCATGAGCACGTGCCTCTGCCGGCTTGGCTTCGCCACCTCCTCCATGAGCAGGTGCCTTTGCTGCCAGCTCGGATTGCCCGCCGGCGGCTCTGCCTCCTCGGCCGCGCCCAGGCTTCACCCGGATCTGCAGCTTGCGCCGCTTCGCGCGGACCTCCGGCACCATGTACGGGTCGTGCTCCGCCGGCTGCAGCTCGTCATCATCCTCACCATCCATGGCCCCGCCACGTGAGCGTGCAACGAACAGAACCTGAAGACGTGTCTGTTTTCCCTGGGGCATGGGGGTTTCTGGTGGTGTGGCTAACAGTTGCATGCTTGCCATGTGTACGTGTGCACATGCTCATGCATGCGACGTGCTCATGGAGCCATGCATCCGCTGGCCACAGACATCAATGAAGCATTCAAACATTGACGTCGACAACCACAACCACAGCCACAGCCACAGCCACCGCCACAACGACAACAACGACAACAACGACAACAACAACAACAAACTCAGCAACTTCAAGAACAACAACAACAACAACAACAACAACAACAACAACAACAACAACAACAACAACAACAACAACAACAACAACAACAACAACAACAACAACAACAACAACAACAACAACAACAACAACAACAACAACAAACAAACAAACCAACAACAACAACAACAACAACAACAACAACAACAACAACAACAACAACAACAACAACAACAACAACAACAACAACAACAACAACAACAACAACAACAACAACAACAACAACAACAACAACAACAACGCCAACAACCAATTCAACAACGTCAACAACTTCAAGAACAACAACAACAACAACAACAACAACAACAACAACAACAACAACAACAACAACAACAACAACAACAACAACAGTTTTAGCAGCTTTATCAACTGCTTGATGTGAGTGTTGTTGTTGTTGTTGTTGATGTAGTTGTTAAAGGTGATGTTGGTGTTGATGCTGTTGTGCATGTTGTCGCTGTTTGTTGTCCTGGTTGTTGTTGGTGTTGCTGATGATTATGTTGATGTTGAAGCTGAAGTTGCTGTTGTTGCTGTTGTTGTTGTTTTGTCATCGTTCCTGCTGTGAGCTCTATAGTTGTTGTACTTGCTGTAGTTGTTGCAGTTGTTGTTGTTGTTGCTGTTGGTTTTGCTGTTGCTGCTGCTGTTGCTGTTGCTGTTGCTGTTAACATGCATACATACATCCAAGGATGTCCACATACGCATGCATATATACACATTCGACAACATTTTCCACAACGATATGAACGTGAACCTCGACATCACGGCCAACAACACAACTTGCCTTGCGCAACAACGCATTAGAAAAAAACAACGGCGACAGCAACACCCGCAATACGTATACATCAGCATCAACGGCAACCACAGCAACAACACCAACATCAACGTCGGCATCAGCATCAGCACCAACCACATCAATATCAGCATTCTAGCATCAACATCATCTTCAACAACGACATCAACATCAAGCGCAGCAAAAACGACATCAACACTAATGATATTGAAAACAATCGCATCAACAACAACCTCCAAAAAAGATCCGGTAAGAGTCTTTGCCACAACACTGGTCTCAAGAAGCAGCTGTATCAGGTTTCCTCCGGACGCACCACTGTCGGCATTCTGCACTCCCAGCAAATTAAGGCGTCATGCCCTGCAAATGAGACATTTCGCGCACCACCCTGTTCTTGCACGCCCCTATGGCAAAGATGAAAAGAGGCTTCTCTCAAGTCAAGGCATTGCCCAAGTGTTTTTTTAAAACACATTGCCAAACATGGTCCACACGCAGCTTCCAATGATTGGGGTTGAAAACGTAAACCATGACTAAACTCACCTTGACTCTGCAGAAGTTTCCCCCTGATCTTCAGCAGGCACAGGCTCTTTGAACCTGCGCTTCTTAGCGCCCTGCTGGCCCGAGGATTCAGCCAGAATGCCACTCCTCACGTGCTCTAGGATCGTATCCGACATCTCGATCCACAAGTCATGGGACTTCACGCCCCAGAGGCATTTGACAGTCTTCTCTTCGTGCTCCTCCACGGCTGGCACGACTATCTCCACCACTGCCGCTGAAACCGCTGCATCGTCCTTCCGCACACGCCTGCGGCGCTGGGGAGCCGCAGGCTCTCCTTCTTCGGGCTCTGGCATCACTGCGCTCTTGTAAGCCTCCTTGCTTTTCTGGTCCCTGGCGGCAATGAGCTTGCCCAGGAAGGCGCCGTCCAACCAGTGACCCTTATCCTTGCGGAGGTCCAACGCCTTCCCGGTAACAAAGCGGGTAAGATCTCGAGACCAGCGGTAGATCTTCATGAAGTTGGTGCCCTCCACGCACTGAACTTCGGGAGTCCAAGGGTTCTTGACAGTGTGACTGTTCGTGATGACCCAGATGGTCCCGATCTGCACGTTTGACATGACGGGAAGCGAGCACTTGCCCAGCTTCGTTCGGGCGAGCACCGAAGCCCAGCCGAAGATACGTTCACTCCACTTGAGAACTGCGGATGCATTATTTTTCTCTCTCTCTCTCTCTCACTCTCTGCAAACGTCAAGTTGCATCAGTGTGTTTTTTGGAATGATGGTGGGTCCGATTTCCAACAAACTGGTTGTGTCGAACTATGAATAGTACGATTGCTGCCTATGCAAGCAAGCACAAGGCTGAGTGATGGCAAGCTTTAGCAAATTACCATGGACATCTCTGACCTGGCTGGGCAGTGGCTCGCCAATGTTCCATTGAAGCTGGGCTTGGCTCGCTTCTGAGGCTGGGCGCACATGCTCGCCAATGCGAACAAGATTGGGTTTCGTGTTTAGGTGCCTCTGCCTATCAATCCGGGAAGCCTAATTGCAACACCAGTTCCCGCACATGACACGCTCGATGTTCCTGACAGCTTTGGCTGACGAATGAACAATAGAAACACACAGGGCTGCCAAAAACGGTCCCTCCATGGCACTGCTTCCACGAATCATTTTGCCGATGCCACCAAAAGCAGTGAGTGCGTGGGCGCATGCGCAATGGCAGCCCTTCTAGAAATATACTGCAAGAAGCCCCTCAATCCCGCCAAGGCAAGCATAGCAACACTGATTAAAAATACTGCATGTTGTGTTGCACATATGCTTCAGAAAAATATGGCTGGTGCCAACGGGTGAATACGAGTGGCTTATCTACTCCGAAGTTTTCAGACGTCGGCGCTTCATAGGCGCTGCCGTGGGAATGATCTCCTCCAGGTCTGGGACCTTGGTGTCTTTCTTCCGGTGCACCACGAGCTGCTCACCAGCCTTGATTGCGCGCGTGTTCTTCATCACGGGCACCTTGATGGTGACCTGGTGGATCAGCTTGTCGGATTCGTTGTGGGAGCCCAGGTCCGGAGTCACCTCCATGTTGGCCTCGTCTGGTTGCTCAGTTGTCTGGACCAGCCAGAAGGGCGCGATCATGCCCTTGGAGCCCTCTGGGTGAGGCTTTGGCGCCGCAAAGCACGGCACCAACCAAAACGAAAGGCCGCCTTCTGGGCCAGCCATGAGCTCTCCCAGAAGCTGTGCGCCCGACTTCTGCAACTGGGTGCTGATGCGGGTGGTCATGGGCACCAGGACCAGCTTGTTGGTTGCAAAGTTCTTGGTCACAACCACATTTTTGAACGGTTTAGCCTGGATGGTCAAGTGCTGCAAGGTGTCCAAGTGCTTGAGCTCTTCCTGCAGCAACGCAGCAGTGATCTTGCCCTTGAGATACAGCACTCCAAACTCCACATGGCTGCCAATCCGGTGCTGCCAGTGCTCCTGCAAGTTCCAGTTGGCCAAAACTGATTCAAACCCCTCCAACAAATGGAGTAAAAAAGGCGAATTGGAAACATGCGCAACTGCCCTTTATGAGGGCCCCAGGCTCCTGCACCTCCTCCACCTCCTTCTTCGCAGCACAGTGGGTCCATTCCTTCTTGGAGAAGGATTTGGCCAAGACTTTCGCCGTCCCCGAAATGAGACCGGATTCGATGCGCAAAATCACATGCGACTGCGTGAATCCGGAAATGGTCGCCGCGACTTTATCCGCGCGCCGCATGACAGCGTCCCCGGCATTGAACCCTAGCTCTTTGACAATGGCCTCGCATTCGGCAAGCTCTCCGTGCCGGTCGTACGTCAGCATCCTGATGGCCCAAGAGCCGAGCAAATCGCGAGCTTTCCTAAAAGCCCAGCGCTGGCGAGCTGTTTGGCCCAGCCGCACACATCTGTGCTGTTAACGAAAATGCGGACGGATCCCAAAACAATACATATTCAGGTCGTCTTGGAAAAACGTGTTTTTCAGCAAAGGATCACTGAAGGGGCAGCTGAATCGGGGCGAGACGGCCCTGCCACAGCAGGCTTCTCCACGGTGAAGGCACTCCACTTCTCAGTCAGCAAGGGGCCGCCTCTCTCCTGCACTTTCACGATGAAGGCCTGGGCGGCGTGCTCCATGCTGGGCAGGCGCCCTTTCCTGTCCAGCAACTGTGTGACGATCTGATGCTCAAAGAGAAGCACCTCCTGATGCAAGTCGGAGGCCAGGGTGATGCGACCGAGCTCCCGAACGTCTTGCATCAGCTGTTCTGCTGCAGCTGCATCGTTCGATCTCAGCAGTCTCCTAAGGTCACTGACTGACAACGGCTTCTCCTCAATGTAAGACACACGCAGGGCAGCGTGGCGAAGGCGAAGCAAATGCTCCCCACCTTTGCCAGGCAAACTCAAGTTGTCCCAGCGGTCCGGGCCCAGCTGCCTCTGCGAACCGCCAGCCCTTTTCACAAACTGCTCGCTCTCACGAATCCACTGGCCATCAGCCCCTCCTCCATACCTGAGGATGAAGGTATACATGAATGGCGCAGCATTGCTGCAAGAGGGCTTGGTGCGCAGGACCTTGCTCCGGATCTCCTTGAATTGGACTTGCGTGTCTGGCTTGGACTTGGCCTCCTGCTGCCAGGCTCCCAAAAGGCGGAGGCATATCTGCAGTTCGCCCTCTTGGCGCTGCAGTTGCGCTCCGGTGTTCATGGCCTGTTGCAACAAACCGCATAAGGCGGGGTAGCGCGTGATGACAGTGGAGCTGATTATGGACCATGTCAAGCCGTTCTCGGCGGCGTCAGCGTATGCAGCGTCCTTGTCCCTGAGCTGGTGAAGGGAAAGCTTGCCCTTTACGAGAAGATCTGGGTTGCCGTCGTGCAGGCAGGAGGCAGCAAACAACCTCAGCGCACAGTTGGTGTGCGAGGCACTCAAAGATCCGTACCGAATGGTTTCTTTGATGATGGGCGCCAGCTTCATCGTGTCATCGACGTGGGCATCAAGCTCTTGGTTGAACTTCACCACCAAGGGAATCTCCTCGTGGGAGAGCTCCACGCACAAAGCCCGGATCTGGGCCCAGTCCCAGCCGCACTCCGAGATGTCAGAAGCCAGCTGGTGGACGCAACTTGGGCTCACCCCGGAGCCGTCCCGGTTTGCCGGGTGGACCGCGACCCACTCTGGCTTCAGCCGAGCACGCCAGCTGAGATGCGCATTCCTGAGCTGGCATCAGTTGCCTTAAGGAATGTCCTCATTAAAAAAACAACATCCAGGCTTTGACCCTTCCTTTTCAGATTCCATACAGGAAGCAAACACATTTGCTATACCGCAGGCCAAATGTCTCCAAATCAACCATCAATGCCGCCATGGACTGCACTATGGACCCACTTTCGGCCTTGGCGATGTGGGCTTCAATCTTTGCACACAGCTCGGGTGTGATCATTTCGCTATCTACCAAAATCAAAGCTTGTCCCAAATAGCTGCAGTGCCTTCACAATGGCTTGCGCGCATGCGCCATTTGGCCTGCCTACACGGCGGGTCCAGAAAGCGTTGTCTGATCTGATTAGACCTTCATGTTCCAACACCGGTAAACATGGCAAATTCTTGCAGTTGACCCTGCACATGTGGGCATGTGGCTTACGTGTGACCGTGGGTTTGACAACCCGCAAGCAGCCTTCAGCATGAGCGCACAACCCTTCTCAATCGCATCAGGGCATCAATGAGAAACTCCCTATAATGGAGGGTTGTTGGACCCCATGCATGGGTGTAACTATTCACTTGCCTTTTTCCCCATGACTGTTGCGCGGCAAGGTCCACGCTTCTAATTGGTGGCATGTCGCCAGCTTGGATGGACTCATGCACATCCTTTCCTTGCGGCTGCATCTCTCATGGCAGACCGCCACCTATACATGAGGCGCTCCCACTCTCGTTTGCTGCCTGCATCTTCCGGTCGAGGGGTCGTTGGTTGTCCATCTGTGGGTTCCGTCTTGTACTGCTGGTACAAGCTTGAGGCCTTTGTGAACTGCAGCGCAGTCTGCCGTTTCTTCAAGATGTGGTCCCCCTGCTCGGCCGACTGCATGGCTCAAGGTGGTCTCAGTATTGCGCCGAAACACTTCGGCGCACGCTTGGCATGCGAGCTTATAACGCCCAGCATGCATAGAGGCGAGCTCTCATGCCCAGCCACGTGATTCACAGCTATACAACAAATGCACTTCAAGCAACCAATGTTTCTTGTTCGGGTCCCTTAGAAACAGTGGCCCCCCAAACAAGCCCAATGATGCATTGCATTTTGAGGAAGTATCAACCAGCAATCCCCTATACCAGCAACTTGAACCTACCCACGACCCATGACGAATCACAACGCAATGAAACTCCTCCAAGACGTTAAGCCCGTGACACGTTTCATGCACCCAAACACACAAGCCCTGAAAACTATGCTCAAGTTCCCACGCAAGCCCGGCCTACGGGGTCAAAACACTTTCCTACGATGTACGTTTGGGTTTTCCATGGCAAATCTATGCAAGGAGATGCTTTTTGCAAATGGTTGTTCGGCGGCATGATGACACACGTGTAAATACACATGCCAAAAATGAAAACATCTCCAAGAATCGCTCTGTCAAATTGGACGCCTTTGTCCTATATTTGCCGAACAAATGTCAGAGTGCACGGTTTGGGGAAGTTATATAAAGCCCATGAGCAAAACTAGCACACATGTTATAACTCCTTAGCTTTGCGTGTAAATAGGGAGTTGTAGTATAACCGTGGCTTTGCCAATCTTTTTGCGGCGACGCTGCCCCCCCCCCTGTCGATCCCAGTGGCCGTGCCTGCGTTGGCAGTGGCCCCGCCGCGCAAACCGGCGCGCAGCGTTTGCCTTTCACAAACCTGTATGGGCGGCGCGCAGTTGCTTATATAAAGGGGAGGGTTGGGTTGGGGAAAATGTGTTTTTAACATATGTGGGCACGCATATAGCTATACATGTTGCGCTTACACGTTGTTACGCGACCAAAAACAAAATATTTTCCCAGCATTCGTGGCTAGCTGCACGATATGATTTGTGAGTATTGTTGTGGATATTCATCCAACAAACACGCCTCTCGGCTTACTTAGCGAGCTTGCTAAGTATACCCGGCAAACATATAAGTATGGCGTGGTCAACTTACTAAGTAGGCCGCGGTCAACTTACTAAGTATGTCTTGGCGCACTTAGCTATGTCTTCCAAATATATTACTTAAGTTCGCCAAATCCCTTGTCCCACATATAGCTATCTTAACTTATATGTTAGCCATGTGTTTGTCCTATATGGTAAGTACTTGCCCTAAGACGGGCTACTTACTATCTTGTGCTGTCCATGATGGCTGAATTACACCAACTTATAACTCATGTTGGAGGAAATATAACTGCAGATAGCTTAGTCAGTAAATGCGTCATGTAAGCCATCTAGATAGCAACACCGCCGAACATCCAAGTAAGCTCCGCGGCGCCTTGGAGGCCATCGCGCAGCGCTGGAAGCTATTTACGGAGAAGATGAGTTTGCGCGACAACCTCGACCACGCAGACCAAGTCCTTCGCGCGCAGCTGAGCAAGCTGAGGGAAATGAAGGGGCGCCATGGCCGATCAAGCAGAAAGTCTGCTGACACAGCTTGTTGAGAGATCTAGCTCAGAGAGTTTGATGAGGGAATTTGCTGAGAGGACTTGATGAAAGTCGTTGTTTTTTGGAGAGGGGGGTTGTGTTAGAGCCTTCTTCGGGTCGGAATGGTTCACGCTTCGCCCCCCCCCCCCGCCAATCGCATCTCTAAGGGCAAAAGCCACCACGCTCTGGCCAAGGTCTACTACCTGGGAGAAGAAGTCTTCCTTGGGGCAGCGGGAAGTGGTTCACCGCCTCTTGGCACGGATGCACGACGGGGCCAGCGACGCAACCCAAGAAAGCGCCGCTTCGGCCATGGTGCCCCACAAGGCTCCGCCTGCACCGCAGACCAAGGCCTCTGGCGATGACTGGCCCGACTTCCAAGCCTTCCTAGCAGGCACGCCGCCCAAGAAGATAGAGCAGAAGCACTATGCGGACGCAGCAGAAGAACGTGCCGTGGCCGCCTTGCAGGCGCTGGACTCCGAAAGCCCGCTGCGCCCAGCTGAGAAGCAAGCTGCCTTCCAGGCCTGGGGGGCGCTGTATTTTTTTGAGGCATAGGTAGCATGCACTTCAGTTGCGCGCAGCTGCCCCCTTGCAGGCGATGAAGCGCGCCAAAGGCGCCCGCAGCGCCGCCAAGGCAGACGCGGTGAAGGCAGCCGTTGCGTCTGCTGGGAAGTCTGGTGAGAAGTCTGCAGCCACGAAGCCGCCAAAGAAGGCAACCCGAGCGACACCGCTCAAGAAGCCGGCCAGCAAAAAGCCGGCCAAAAAGCCGGCCATGAGCGCAAAGGCGCCCAAGCGACAGCCGAAAGGCCCAGATACAAAGAAGAGGGCGACCAGTAGGGCCTACCATGGGGCTTTCAAGCAGGCTGCGCGGCAGGGAGATGGGCTGGAGGAGTGCTATCGCCAAGCCCGTGAGGCCCACCGGTCTGAGGCGGCTCAGTGGGAGAGTGAGATGGTCCGGCGCTAAACGCCCGGTGCCTGCTGTCACTCCTTTTTTTGGTCACAGTCTAGAGAGTCTAGACCTCGGGGCGTGGAATCGAAGTAGATGCTGCTTGGGGATGATTCCACAAACCGCTGCTCAGATTCGGCCAAGAGCTACGAAACTGTTAGGGCGTGACTTGGAGAGAGCGAGAGGAGAGAGAAGGCCGTCGTTGAGAGCGCCATTGCAGACGGAATGCTGAGAGTGCCGGTTCTGAGAGAGGAGCGCCCAGGCGGTCCACGTGTTAACTTGCTGAGGGCCGTGATGAGGGAGTATGCTGAAGGCGCTGTGTGTCCTTGTTGGTATATGTTGAGGTATTTTGCTGAGAGTTTGTAGAGAGTTGCTGAGAGTGTGGTGAGTGAGTGTGAGTGAGCGCGAGTGAGTGTGAGTGAGTGAGTGTGAGTGAGTGTGAGTGACTGAGTGTGAGTGAGTGAGTGTGAGCGAGTGTGAGTGAGTGAGTGTGAGTGTGTAGAGAGTGTTGCAGAGAGCCTGTAGAGAGCTGCGAGAGCTGCGAGAGCGTCGGGAGTTTGCAGAGAGTTGCTGAGAGTTGCGAGGGCCTAGTTGTTGAAAGTCTGCCTGGACCCCCCAAGAGATAGTTGTGTTCTCTGTTGAAGGAAGCTGTTGAGAGTTTGTAGAGAGTTGAGAGTTCTGAGAGTCTGCTTGTGGAGAGGCGCTTTTGACCCTTAAGCAGCTGTTTGAGAGAGCAGGGTTCTTGAGAGGTTTTTTGGGTAAAGGTTCTGCTGAGAGTTGGGGAAGGGCTCAAGGCCAGGCCCCTTAAGTTCCCCCCAAGGCACCGAGTTTGCGGGAGGGCGCTAGTTGCTGGAGTCGATCCTGCTCGTGTTGACGGGTTGCCCACCTGGCAGCTGCGATCTGCCCAAGCTAGGTTGGAACAAGTTGCTTCTGTAGCCGCTCTGTCTTTTGCCATGTCTGGCTCGGACAAGCTGTGGCTGGGCAACGTCGCTTGGGGCGCGCCGAAGGACTCCGTCCTGCGTTCGCTGGGGCCGTGGTCTTAGTCTTACAGCGTAGCCAGCAGAATTTGTCACGAGCGGTCGCGTATCTCCGCTCTCAGGTTGCCTGCGCACCTCGCGCCCTTGGAGTGCGGGATGCTGCACCGTAGCGGCGGGGCCAGTGGCGCAGCCGTGCTTCGTCAGGGCCTTTGTTTTTGGGACCCTCCCCTTCCCCAAGACCCTCCTCGGCCCAGGCTTTGCCAGCCCCAAGCAAGCTCACGATGCCTTCCTCTACCTCGACGCCCGCGGCTGGAACGTGAGGCCTTTCTTGCCGCAGGGCAAGGCGCTGGCTCGGCGGCAACAACTTGAAGAGGAACTTGTTGAGGGAAACTGTCTGGGGGAAACCTGTTGAGAGAGAACTGTTTGGGGGGAAGCTGCTGTTTGGCTGCGAGGACGTGTTGAGTCTCTGGGCGGTAACTAGTTGAGCGAACGTGGGAACTTGTTGAGAGTACTTGGTGAGAGAAGTGTGTTGCGGCAAGTAGGCAAGACAATAGTGGGGAAGCTGCAGAGGGAGCTCTGGTTGCGAGGACGTGTTGGGTCTCTAGGGCGGTAGACTAGTTGAGCGAACTTGGGAACTTGTTGAGGGTATACTTGGTGAGAGAAGCGTGTTGCAACAAGTAGGCGAGAGCATGGAGAGATGTTTTTGAGAGAAACGAGAGAAAGAGAGAGAGAGAGAGAGAGAGAGAGAGAGAGAGAGAGAGAGAGAGAGAGAGAGAGAGAGAGGGAGCTTGTTGAGAGAACATAACGAGGGAACTTGTCGAGAGAGCTTTGTGGCTCAGGCTGCCACGCAAGCGCCCACGCAAGCGCCGGCGCCAGAGGTGAAGGCGATGCCCCTGTACCCTGGGTGTCAACGCAAGTGGCCGGCAGCTGCTCCGTGTCCCGGCGGCTATGCGCCGCAAGGCGGCGGCTGCGCGTCGCAGGGTGGCGGCCATGTGCCGCAGGGCAGCGGCTATGTGCCGCAGAGTGGCGGCTGTGCGCCGCAGTGCAGCGGCTATGTGCCGCAAGGTGGCGGCTGTGCGCCGCAAGGTGGCGGCTGTGCGCCGCAGGGCAGCGGCTATGTGCCGCAAGGCGGCGGCTGTGCGCCGCCGGGTGGCGGCTGTGCGCCGCAGGGCTGGGAGTACGCGCCGGCGGGTGGCCACTGTGCGCCGCAGGGCTGGGGATACGCGCCGCCTGCTGGCGGCGGCGACCGCGGCGGCGGCGGCGGCGGCTGTGCGCCGCAGGGCGCAGGGCCAGCGGCACAGCCGGCGGCGGCTGGTCCTTCCCTGCTTGAGCAGCGGGGCCGCCTCGAGCACCTCGAGGAGCACATACTCGACCTCACTGCGCAGCTGGAGGCCGGGCCTTCTGCTAAAGGACTTGCTGAGAGTCTGCTGAGAGGACGAGTTTGTTGAGAGAACTTGTTGAGAGGGCCTTACGAGAGAATTGGATTTGGGATAAGGGTTATTTTTTGTTTAGGTCCGATTTCAGTGCCTCTTTCGGGTCAGTGAAGCGTTAATGCCTAGGGCTCCCTTGCGGTTTCTCCCCACGCCTTGAAGCTATTTGGCATAAATGCGTAGTCGAGAGAACTAGCTGAGAGGCCGTGCTGAGCTTGCTGAGAGAGAATTTGTTGAGAGTTCACCTGTTGGTGAAACTCTGTGAGAGAACTTGTTGAGAGAGTTTATGAGAGTTTGTTGAGAGGACTGATTGAGAGGACTTGCTACTTAGCTGGATGAGAGAAAGACTGTCTCAGAGAACTAGTTGAGAGAACTTGCTGAGAGACTTTGTTGAGAGCGGGACAGCTTGTTGCAAGGGCTTCTTGAAGGGACTTGTTGAGAGAATTAGCAGAGAAGCAGCAAAGAGAACTTGTTGAGAGAAGCCAGATCCCGCGCAGGAGCTCAGAGGTGGACCGCTGACCTCGTTCTTTCGACGTTTCTGAGCCCATCTTTTGAGCGAGCGGGGCCGGCTTCAGTATGGAGCCAAGACTTGAACTGCCTGGAGTGCGCAAAAAAACTCGGTCGTTCAACTGGCGCGAGTGCAATTTCTTCTTAGAATAGTTGAATTTTCTTACATACATTATCAAGTTTACATGAAACTTGATCAAGTTTGACCAAAACTCGACCAAGTTTGCTTTGAAACTCAACCAAGTTTGCCCGAAACTCGATCAAGTTTACATCAAACTCAACCAAGTTTGCACGAAACCCGACCAGTTTTAACAAAACTCGGCCAAGTTTTGAAACTCGGTTGAGTTTCAACCAAACTCGGCCAAGTTTGCATAAACTTGATCAAGTTTCACATAAACTTGGTTGAGTTTCAAGCAAACTTGATCAAGTTTTCGAGCAAACTTGGTTGAGTTTTAGTAAAACTCAACCAAGTTTTACAGGTAAGTCTTTAGATCATAAGAACATTTCATTGTTTTTTTAGCAATCGCACGACTTTTCCTGGCAATCCAGGTAAGCGTTTGGCTTCCAAAAGGGCTTGTGCATAGGCAGTCAAAGTACTTGTACATGGGAAGCTGCTTGATGGGATTGTGACTTGAGGCCTTGCTAAGATATAATTTGTCGACCGAACCTTGTTGGAGCTTGTTGAGCAGTTTCTTGACATAACTAGTTGAGGGAACTTTTTGGGATGACCTTGCTGAGAGTATTTGTTGAGAGAACTATAGTTGAGGGAGCCTTGTTGAGAGTACGTTTCGAGGGCACTTGGCTAAGAGGACCTTGTTGATAATATAGTTGAGGGAGCCTTGTTGAGAGGACCTTGTTGAGAGAGCTGCCTGACAAAGCTACCTGAGGAGACACTGCTGAGACCCTGCCATTGGCTCTTTCAAGCTCCAGAAACCTACAGATCCGGCGTCGCGCCAATGAAGCGGCGTGGCGGGGTGCGGCAAAGGGCTCTTGCGGCCGCCAACGAGACAAACCCCTCGCAGAGCGGAGAGTTGCCAGCGCTACTCTTGCGATCATGGGCGTGGGGCGACTTGTCGCTGCCGCAGGTGCAGCGTATCGCAGATGCGGCCGTGGCGGACATGGGTGCCGCCGGCGGCCGACCTTCCGAGCAGCTCAAGTTCCTGGCGTCCATGGGCGGAGCAGGGCGGCAGTCCCACAACATGCAACTCGGCACGCGTGGCTCTGCATTTGCGCTTTCGTCGGCACCTCGTTGTTTCAGGTATCGCGCCATACGACGACGTCTTCCGCAGCCTTCCCTGCAGCCCAAGCTCATAGAGCTTCCCAGCATCTCTGGGGGAGCTACTAGTTTGCCAGTTCTTTGGCCACACGCAACTTGACTTGCACTCAGAGCCTGCCAGTCCGCAAACTAAGAAGCGCACGAGTTATTCGTGTTGTTAGCGAAAGCTATATTCGGGCGTGTCGATGAGAGAGCCACCTCCCATGCAAACAAGCTACGGGGCGATGGTGAGAGTGAGAGTGCATGCGGAAGCTTGCGGATTGTTTTCGGTGAGAGTGAGGGTGTGAAGTCTATCAGGCTATTGTAGAGACGCCGTCTTGACCTCGGCTAAACTTTCAGGAGTGGCTTCACAACTTGCACAGCTCGTGGCCGGGAGCTTGGAGCGAAGTGGTTTGCGCGCAGCCTGAGGACTTGCAGGAGTTTTGGAGCACCCCGAGCCCATTGTTTCCCAAAATCCCTGCATGCGCGGACGCCGACAGGGCAAGGACAACAATACCGTTCTCTCTACACGGAGACGGCGTGGCCGTCACCGGGCTTGGCAAAGTCTGGCAGAAGGGCGTTGACTGCTTGTCTATGCAGTCGCTAGTAGCTCCGCGCGGTGGCACAGAAAGGCATTGCCACATTTTGTTCATGCTGCCAGGCAATCTCCTCTGCAAAGAGTCGACCTACGCTGCTTTTTTTTCGCAGCTCGTGTGGTCGCTGAACGCGATGGCCAGGGGAACCTGGCCTGAGACGGACGCTGCGGGACCGCCCCCACCGGCACTTTGCGTAGTTGTTGAGCGACGGGCAGACGTTGTTGAGAGAACAAGTTGAGGGAACCTTCTTGACTTGCTGAGAGATGTATAGTCGACAAAGCCATGAAGGAAACTTGTTGAGAGGACCTTGTTGAGAGAGTCTACTGAGGGGAGTGTAGAGAGAACGGAGACCATTAGTTGAGAGACCTTGTTGACACGCCAGGACGCGCTCACGTGCCCGGATCCCTGGCCGCCAGACGGGCGGGAAAGCCGCTAGCTGGCGGGTGGCGGGGCGTGGTTGTCATGCTCAAGGGCGACCTCGACTGGTACTGGAAAGTGCTTGGAGTTCCACGGGATGCTTGCGGGCTTTGCGACGCGAACGCGCCAGGCAGAACTTGGTCAGACTTGCGCCCTTCCAGCGCAGCTTGGATGTCTGTCGAGAACATGCAGCCAAAACTTCCCACCCGGCACCCGCTGTTCGCCCAGCCGTCGTACCTGACTTTATGGCAGGTGTGCCCAGACTTGATGCACTCCAAGTATCTTGGCGTTGATCAGTATGTGGCTGGCTCCGTCTTGGCTCTGCTAACGTGCGGCGGATTGCCCGCGCAGTTCCAGGCCGCCTGCGACTCAGTGCTCGAAGACATCAAAGCCGCCTGCTCGCGCCACGGCGCGCGCAGTCTTGCGTCCTTGAAGCCTTCTATGTTTTTGTCCGACGTCAAGCAGCCCTGGGCCCACTACCCGCGTCTGAAGGCGAAAGCAGCCGAAACCAAGCACCTCATGCCCGCTCTTCGTGATGTCTGGCAAGCCCGAGCTGAGGATACGGAGATCGACAGCAACATCGCACGGTGCCTAGACATGTCTTGCCGAATCGACTCCATCATCGACGCGTGCCCGCGCTTTGCCCTACCTACTGATGCGTCCGCCGAGTTGCTGGAAGTCGGGTACGCGTTCTTTGCGCTCCAGAACACCTTGGCCAAACACTTCCTTCGGCAGGAGGGGCGCTTTCTCTTCAACATCACCTTCAAGTCGCACTGGCTGCTCCACAGCCTCCTTATGGCCAAGCACGCGTCCCCCAGACCGAACCTCAGCCGGCTGCGCCATGACAGAAGACGCCCTGCATGACAGACACGAGGAACGCGTAAGACCCACTTTCCCAAAGCAGTTGTTTCCAAGTGCTGGGCTGGGTGCTCTGTTGGGAGCTTTAGGCTTATGCTTTAGAGAGGTGTCTCATTCGACAAGTCTTATGTTCGTGTGAGTTCTTTCTTGCGACAAGCAGGTCCCCTGGCGTAAGCCCCTTATATAAGCCAAGTCTCACTTGCATCGCGAAAACTTGTGGAGGCCGCTCTGCTTTGGAGAGTGTTGTTGAGAGTGCTGCTGAGAGCCTTCTATTGCCCCCATGCGTGTTTTGTTGAGAGCAGTCCATATCACTGATTTCCAAGTTTTTGCGTCTTGAGAGTCTTTGGCGAGAGTTGCTGAGCGCACATGATACGGGCAAGGTGTCGGTGCGTGCTATCAACAAGAAGATCTGATGCAAAAGGTCCGTAAGCTTCTGCACTTGTGCACGCGCGGTCTGAAGCCGGCAAAAGCCGTAGAGAAGGCGCTGCACAAGTATGCGGTGGCCATGCAGATGCAGCATGGCGCAGCGCGCTGGTGAGACCTCAAAAGGACTAGCTGCACGCGCCTGCTAGCCCTACCCCTGATAGTTTGCTTGCCTTGTCTGTGCGCGCAGTCCTGTGCTGGCCCGAGCTGTGCAGCCAAGTAGTCGCCATATAGCCTAGCTAGCGCTATGGCACCCAAGTCAGCAGCCGCCGCGCCTGAGGAGGCGCCACAGAGTCACGCCAACACCAGCAGCGCAGAGGCCACAGAGGCCGAGGCTCTTGCCGATGCCGATGTGCCCAAGGCAGGGAAGCGCATCAAAGGAAAAAGAAGCCTGGCGGCCCCAGATGCTCCAGCGGCTGCAGATGCAGCTCCCCCAGATGCTGAGACTGAGCCCGACGACGACAAGACTGCCAAGGGCCCTGCCGCCAAGAAGAGGGCCGCCAAAGCCGGCGCCAAGCAAAAGAGCAAGGCCAAAGCGAAGAGCAAGTCGCGACCCGCGCCGCAGCCTGAGCAGCCAAGCCAGCCGCCTGCGCCAAAGCCAAAGCCCGGCCCCAAGCCCAGGCCAGCCCCCAAGGCTAAGTTGCTTGCTACCGGAGGCGAGGACCCAGACCCGAAGCAGAAGCCGACAACCCGGCAGCGCGTGGTTGCCCTGGCTACTTGGGCTTCAGGTGGCGCAGAGGCGGACAACGCGGCTAACGAGGAGGAGCAGGCCTTGCAGCTTCGTGACCCTAGCAAGAGTCGCTTCTTCAGCCAAAAGATTGGCCTGGTGCCGGAGCCGATCAAGCAGATGTTCGAAAGCAGCAGCAGGGCCGACAAAACCGCAATCATCAACTGCGCTGTCAAGCGCGATGACCGTGGCAGGTTCTTCTTGTCTTTCGGGGACAACATGTTCAAGGAGGTCACGGCGAGGTTCACCTCCGAGACAGGCACCGACCTTGACCACGGCGTCACGCGGACGATCGCCAATGCGAAGTGCGGAGGCGCTGCCTTGGCTTTTCCTTTTCTTCTTCTTGCCGGGGGCCGCATTTCCTTGTTGCGCAGGTCAAGCAGAGCTGGAGAATGCCGCGCGCAACGGCGAAGTGTCCGTTCACAACCAGAATGGCGTCGAGTACTACGTCTTCAAGGCATGCCGGACGCGTGCTTGTGCGGTTGCGCGCTAACGCGCGCAGGAGATCAAGGTCAAGAAGACCACAGGCAAGCGCAGCTCGTGGGAGATGACGGGGTCCGCCGAGGCCTCGGAGGACCGCGGGGAGCCGCCCACGAAAGTGCCTTGCGCGCACTCCCGGAAACTCAACGAAGTCTTCTGTTTGAGAGTCTTGCTGAGAATATTGTTGAGAGTCTGGTTGAGAGCCTTGTTGGGAGTCTTGTTGACAGTCTTCTTGAGAGTCTTGCTGAGAAGCTTGTTGAGAGTCTTGCTGGGAGTCTTGCCGACAGTCTTGTTGACAGTCTTCTTGAGAGTCTTGTTGAGAGTTTGTTGAGAGGCTTGCTGTTGAGTCTAGCTGACAATCTTGTTGAGAGTCTCGTTGTTGCACCGGACTCCAAGCTGGGCAGCTGCCACGTTCCTTCGAAGGAGCCCTGTTCAAAGCCATCGTGTGAAAGGCCTTAGAGCCACATGCCGCCTTGAGGAGACCACCCACGCCTTCCGGGACTACTGCAGCGAGTTCACTTTGTCGCTGGGTGCGGCGTCCTCCAGGGCCTTGGGCCCCAACGGCGCCGAAGGTGAGGCCCTGGGTGACGAGGCTGGCTTACGCTTATCTTGCGTTGTTTCTTTTGCAACCCACCGCCCTCTCTCTGTCAGGAGAAGTCTCGCCTCACGGAGGGCATCGCGGTGCTGAGCAAGATGCGTGTTGAAGCTGAGAGGGTGTGGGTGAACATGACCTCCGCCACGTCCAACGGTCAGTTGATGAAAGACGAGCTCGCCAAGAAGCTGCAGCAGGTTTTGGACCAGGCCTGCAGTAGCTCCCTTATAAGTGTTCAGGCAAAGGCCTCACTTGCCGCGGTCCTTGGCCTTCCCGCGCCAGATCTCCGTGCTGAACCAGATCAATCTCTTCGGCAAGCTCAACGATAAGCCAGTGAGCGCGGCCCACTTGAAGGAGCTGCTGCGCCAGGCATGGTCTTGCGCCTGCTCAATTCGATTCATTCTGTGAACACTTCCTTGTTGAGAGATCCAGAGGTCCCCACGTTCGAGGCTGAGAGAGAGAGAGAGAGAGAGAGAGAGAGAGAGAGAGAGAGAGGTGAGAGAGCTTGCTGACAGTGCTTGTCGAGAGTGTAGAAATCTCTTGAGAGAGGGCTAGTGCTTGTTGAGAGTAAAGAAATCTCTTGAACCTGCATGTATAGGTTAGTGCTTGTTGAGAGTAGAGAAATCTCTTGAGAGAGATGCGTGTGCAGCCTGCATGTAGACTGGTTGGTGCTTGTTGAGAGTATAGAAAAAATCTCTTGAGAGAGATGCGTGCGCAGCCTGCATGTAGACTGGTTGGTGCTTGTTGAGAGTAGAGAAATCTCTTGCGAGAGACGCGTGCGCAACCTGCATGTGGACTGGTTAGGTGGGTTTGTGGCTATATAGTTCACTATAGGGACACGTGCTGCAGGCTGCTACTACCCTCAGCGATCTCCAGGAGAACGTGCAGATCTGCCGCACATTGTCGCGCTGAGCGGCCTGAGCGGCTCATGTTACGCTTTGCATATATGCGGGCCTGACAGGCCTGCGCTAGGACGAAGACGGCCGGGAAAAGGAAAGTGCGAGAGCGTGACGGCGCGAAGTGGAAATGTGCTGAGAGTCTTGTTGAGAGTCTTGTTGAGAGTCGGCAGTGATCGAAGTCGTGTGAAGCCTTCGGTATAGGCGCATATGACTGCGTCGCTGAGGGTTCTGTGCTAGGATTGCTCTGTATATGTAAGTATCTATCTACACATTGCATGTGATTCTTTTCAGTTTTCAAGGTTATTTTTCAAGTTAAAAAAAAGGCTTAATTTCAATTTTAAACTTTAAGACTTTTTTTTTCCCCGAGGCAAGTTAAAATTTAACCCGGAATTAAGGCTTAATCCTAAATTAAGTCTTAAAGTTAAAACGTCCCGTTTTTTGTCTTATCGGAGCCTTGGGGCAGCATAAGCTTGTCAAAGCCGAGCTGGCTTTGCACTATTGGGTCCGCACGTCCTCATTTTTTGATTTCGTTTTGTTGCCAGTGGTGACTGCCGATGCAGAACACGAGGTACGCCTGTTGGAACTTAATCTCATCAGCCGATGGCAGCCACCCCTGAATTACCCTTTTTGCAATCGTATTCAACTCCGGGCTTCAGGGATCAAACATCAACGACTACCGACTCGACATCACCAGTCTATAGCCAGTTCCCGATTGCACAAGAAGATTCGCCGACGACTTTCTGCTGTTCATTGCCCTTTCTCCCTCCTTACTTCCTTCAGTGACTCCGTTCAGTCTTTGTGGCAGACCCTTTTGATGCTCGCAGGTGACAACTTGACAAGTTTTCGAGCCCAGGCTTTTCTTCGCCGACACAGTGTTCATCAACTTCACTTGTATGCCCTACTCCGTTTGAGTAACAACCTCGAACAACCCTGGCGCAGCAGAGTCAAGTCGCACATTGCCAAGATCTTTCGGGTCAAGAATCTTGCTTTGCCGGGTACTAACAGCCCTTTTCGCACTTGCCCCCTGTCGCATCCTGAATTTCAATACAATGTACGCCAATTTTTGCTGCAAATAATTCGCAAGAGTGAACACCGACTCCTCCCACTTCATGTTCCTTCCCGGTCCATATTGTTTCGGGCTCACGTCTCGTTACACGAACGACTGTTCAATTTCCAGGAGACCATGCGTGAATTCTCCTTGAACCCAGGGAGAGTCCCTTCGTGCCCCTGCAAATCATTCTTGCCTAGACACCCCCATTTGGAAATGCATAATGGGCACATTGCTTCCCCAGCCGAGTTCTTGTCGATATCTCCGCAGCTTAAAGCCATACTTCAGTACAGCGCAGCCTCGCAAATTTTACCCTCCAAGCGCACATATTCAGAAGAATTCCGCAAAGATGTCGCCCGCTGGGCTGACAAGCACTGTTTAAACATGGATGATGCTGCCACCCACGACTTCTTGGAAGGTCAGTGGCCACTGCACTTGAACACCGTACATGAGGACTGCATCACTTGGCAGGCTGTTTCATCTTTGCGACAACAGCTACAGGGCTTGACTATTCATTGTCAGGATCATCAACCTTTTCGTACTATGCTGTATTGCCCGTTACTATATTACAATGCAGTGAAGGCCACTTTCACTGAGACCACGATTTTTGAACGCGTGTCTATCCCGCCAAGCAAAGCTCAGGATCTTCTGCACACCCTCATTCCCGATTCTTTGCTTCAGCGATACCCTTGGGCCTTTCGATTGGATTTGGACCTACCACGAGGATATACCTTGCTCAAGCACAAGAAATCTTTTGCTATTGGCCGTTCTATTGTTGCTTACAGGAACACTCCCCTTGCCGCTGCCCTTAAAGCCTGTGCTTTCGTCGTCCAAGCTGTTTCACGTATTGCTTTTCCTGCATCATTGGACCCCGGCCAAAATGTGGACATTTGGAGCAGCATCCGTCATTTCTTTGAGTCCATCTCGGATGACGCCCGCATCGTTCTACGCAATGATGACATCATCGGATTCTTCAATTCTCTTCCACAAAGCCGAGTGTTAGCATCCTGGCGCGAAGCCAAGCAACGCTATTTGAGACAACACGCCGGACCCCCTGACCTCACGTTTTCAATTGACTTGTCCACAACTCACTCGCAGTTTCGCATGTATAGGGGCAAAGGCCTCCTTCGAACAATTCGCCTTGATGATATCGACCTTTTCATTTCCACTGCTTTTACAGCTAGCATTTTCCTCACCCTGGGACAGGTTTATCGGCAGACTAGAGGAGCCACAATTGGCAATCAGCTTTCTCCTGCATTGTGTGCCCTAGCGATTGCCCATCGGGAGCAGATTTGGACTGATTCTTTTCAGCAGTTTTTGCATAGCCAACGACACCTTTTCTGTTTTACCCGATACGTCGACAACAGAATGCTATTGATTCACGCCGACATTGCCAACTCGCCCCCTTTCCAATTTCTATTCCGGGACACTTTTTACATACCTCCTGTTTTGATCGAGCCCGTGAACGATGATCACTATTTGGGTTTCCGCATACTCCATCGTCTTCGACAGGTCAGATTCATCATGCCGCATGCCAAATGGCAGGTTCGTCACCCATATAGCACGGCTACACGAGCCAACAGATTTTCCGGTTATCTATCTCGTGTTGCGCTGATTCGCAAGTATACTTTCCCTCGGTCCTTCATTACCACGGACATTGCTGTGTTGCAGGATTTTTACCAATCCCATGGTTTCACCCTTCGCGAGTTACAGGCTGCGACCTCTCGTCGGTCTACTTTTTAGGTCAACCCTGCGACGCTGGTCAAAATAGATTTCTCACTTACTGCACGTCGCTCATTGTTCATTGTTCTGTGACTTCTTGATTCTTCGGCCATTTAGGCTCATGTTTTGAGTAATCCACTTCCCCCGCCGTCCGCCCCCCCCCTCCCCCCCCTGACCGCCAAGTTAATACATCTGAGACGGGTTTGCTGCAACTCTGCCAGCAGCTCAGCCTAATTCGAGACGCCGCCTCCGCAAACATTGCCGTGCTGGACCAAATGTTTTAACAACCCGTTCTCGAGATGAACCCTCGCTGAAATTCGATCAGCCCTCGCCCAAATTCGAAGAGCCCGATCTGCCCACTGTGGCATCCGCAGTACAAACCACCTGCAGAACCAGGTTTGTCAAAATCCGTGGAATTCATGCACGCCAGCAGTGAACGGGTTTGCGGCGGTTGCCCCAGACCAGGTGGCTTTCAGCTACGTTTGTCGTGAACGGCGTTACTGACCTATCGGTTCACAGCGGACATCAGTGGACGCATTCGCCTGACGCACAGAGGTTTGCGGCGGTTGCCCCAGACCAAGAAGCTTTCAGCTACGTTCGTGTATGTACCCCGATTTGTCAAATCCGTGCAATTCGTGCATGCCGGCAGGGGGCAGCCGGAAGAGTATGTGGGCGGCTGCCAACGAAGACCCCACATACTTTTCGTGAAACGTACCTGCCTGAGAGCTGCTCCTGGGTCCCGTCGCGGGCAGCTGGAGGGCTCACCCCTAACAATCGCCCTTAAGGCCACTGACTTTGCACGGTTCAGTGCTAACTTGCAACATTTCATCTCATGTTTACGTGTTTGAACGTTTGGTGTTTGACTGCCGACGTGGCATTCCCAGTGTGTGTGTGTGTGTGTGTGTGTGTGTGTGTTTGTGCCAGTGTTGCTAGTTTCCCGTGCACCGTCTGTGTGTGTGCTGTACGTATTTGTGCGCGTTGTAATTTAGGACGATGCCTGGGATCGTCAAAACCAGGGCCACAAACCTCTGACAAAGTTGCCTGAACACGAACAAAAACTGTGGAGTTGACCCGTGAACATCGGTTTTTGGGTCTAAGTATCTAGTCATGGCCCCAGAACGTCCATCTTTCTGTTCTAGCAAATTTGACACGTGTGTGTACCGGGGGCGTGTTTGCTGGCAGGCCTACGCCACGTACGCGTGTGAACTTTCGAGTTTCCTGATTTCTTCTTTGGGATCACTCCAGGCTCGTGAATGCGCAACACGATTGCAAGGTTTTCGGGCTTCAATCAGCTCAACAAAATTGAAGCTCAGTCGGCTCTCTTAAGTGCGTGCACGCTGCCCTTGCCACTCGTCCACTTAAGAGCAATAAACTCCTCCGGAATCATATATATGACATGTAGAGCTTAAGGCCAGACCTGTCACCTTGTGAGGTTCGCCCCTTCACTGGAAGGATCTTCAGAATGACACACCCATCAAAGAACAAAAAATGGCACAAACTTGCGTGAGACGCCGAACGGTCTTGCAGTTGGGCGCGGTGCCTTGTTGTTTCTTGCGGTGCTCACCAGCTCTGTTCGCCTCATCTCAGGCTGATGACCACCATGACTCCGCCGCCAAAACTCTAAGTGCCTTGCCAATATCACGCGCATTGGTGTGGGGCAAGCGCTTGAGGCGTTCCCACTTCAGTCAACTCAAGAGGCGCACACAGTGTAAGCTATTATGGCCCATAGACATCAGCAAAATTGTAGCCTGTCTGCGTGCAGTCTTTCAACTTCTTGTTTGACTTGATCCACAGGATGTTACTCTCTTTGCTGAATCGAAAACTCTTGAAGCGGACAGTGATACGGACATGCTGATTGTTTGGCACACCAGGGCCGGCGTTGTCAAACCCCCATCCTGACAAGTGGTCGATCAAGATTGGTTCGCAAGTGTCGATAAGGACCTCGGCTTGGACATCTATGCCTCTTGGCGCATACATGTAAAAAGCGCAAGGCCTCGACTTCCCTTTGGCATTGCTGCTTGCATGAGCGCCAGGGTCGAACTCAAAGAGGCATGTTTGCCCTGCCACCTCGAAGGACGGAGATGAAATCCATTGCTGCCCGCTGGTTTTCCGAAGTTCAATCCTTGCCGCACTGATGGTCCAAAACACTTCCGACGTTCGGCAGGATCTAATCTCGTCCTGCAACTCATGCACTTTGATCGCCTGGCTGACCGTGAGTTCTTCCATGGCAAGTGTCAATCGATGGTGCAGCAAGGCGGCCTTGAAGTTCCAGCAGCTGCTGCAGCGTTCTGCCGGCAGATTCCTCAGGCAAAGGGCTTGCCAGGCTCCAGCGCTCTCCAACTTTGCGTGAAGATACCTGCAAGAAGCATCCAGGCCGCAGATCTCCGCAGGTTCCAAAAACGAAAAGCTGCGCCAAACCGCTGCCACCGGACTCGGCAACATGCGCCCCAAGTCGAAGCAGTCATCGCTCACGCGCCACCTCCGCATCGCTTCCTCTAGCTTCTTGCATCGCAGATTCGCCTCGGCCAAGTCTGCCGTCACCATGGCATTCACGACCCGCAGGTCATCCATTTCCTCGCAGCCCAGTGGACTTCCATGGAAAAAGACAAAAGGGCATGCGCCTTTGGCTAGTTGACATTTTTTGAGGGAACTGCCCCAGACAAAAAGGGAAACAGCGTGCCTGAAAGGCAACCCCCTCCCAAAAGCAAGAAGAGGAAACGAGGTGCCACTGAAAGGGACACACCTCCCCCCCGACAAAAGACGCACAGAAAACTATGTAAAGCAACCCTCTGGGCAACTGGGATTTCCTGCTCCAACACAGCCAGGCGGACGCGCAAGGCTGGCCCATCGGCGGCATCCTGCAAAATCTCGGCGAGAGGTCGGCTGAGATCCACGCCAGCCATGACAGAAGGGGCAGCTAAAATGCGGTGCTTGGCTTGGTCCAACATGCCTATGGCAGGCCTGGGTACCGAATGAACAAAGGCGAAGACGAACATGGGATCTGAGTGATTTCTGCTCAAGGAATATTCTCGCAGGTTGCTCCTGCTTTTTGGGTACTCAAAAAGCAAGCCAGGCATCCTTGAATCTAATTGAATTTGGTCCAAATGATGCTCATATGATGCTCAACATGGCCACAAACAAGGCCCAACTTGAGTGCTCAAGCCACTCAGCAAGTAGAGCATCCAAGCATCAAGTAGTTTTGTCAACCCACCTGAGCCTAATCGCCGTTGGACTTTGTCCAGTCCTTTGGAGGCCAATTCGATGTCGTCGTCACTCACGCAAATCACCTCCACCAAGATCCGCACGCCGTCCTGACCGTGTGCCCGGACCAAAAAGCAAACCGGAAATACGGCAACCCAAACAAATCAAAAGGGAAATTATCTGACGGGAGAAAGCGAAAGACATCTCACGGTAGAGATGGGAAGAAACTGATCAGGGGAGTTTCACCAATCAATTGGTGTGTCTTAAAAATAGGGGACCCCAACAATGGTGGTGTTTTCTCCTTGACCCCAAGCCAGAAATGGTGCCCTCAAAAACGAAAACACACCCAAATTGGCGAAAAGGAACAAGCAGGTGAAGCTTTTGTCATGTTCTGACTTGCATCATCTCACTGCCGAGAATGGCCCAAAACAAGTCTGAACTTGCGGTTTACCACCAAATGGGTGTCTTTTTTGTGGGACCTCAGAATGCAAAAAGTTGGGACAGATCCTGAATCCAAGGTTTCTATCAAATGGGCTCTAGGATGCTTCTGGCAAGCAATCAGAATCCGTCTTCTGCAACCCCTTTAAGGTCCCCCGACAACCAAAGCTTGGCCATCCAGCGCGTCACCTAGAAAACTCTTCATAAGGCCACGCCATGCGGATGTGATTCTTATTGTGACCCAAAACAAATTGCTGACATCGCTTAATTCCATGGGGATTCATGGTCATCCATCATGGCGGTGCCCGGTCAAAATTCATATCCCAGTTGGCTTCTCGGATCCAATAGACCCCGGCCCCGCAACGCGCCTGGCGAAAAGCTTCGCTCGCCAGCTCTGGGGCACACCTAGGGCTCTCTCAGAGCCCGCTCGCCGCGAAGTGAACGGGAACCCAAAACGGTTGGTGTCCTTTTGTTTTCCCTTTGATTAGCAAGTCAAAGGGTGCCCGGATCCGATTCTGAGAAACTGCCGTTTGGTGCACTCCCGTTCAATCCAGTGCACAGCGCTGCGAAATCTGGGTTGTTCAATAGGAACGAATTGAAACCCGTACACTTGTGCGATTTGAATCTATCACTTGGGCGTGATATCTCAGTGAAACTACGATGCAACCAGGAGAGTTGGCACCAACAAATTTAGCTCCCTAAGTGGCGTGTTCGCTGGTAGAAAGAGACATGAAGAAACACAAATTCAGCAAAGTACAAAAGATAAGCTAAGTCTGGTAATGTACCTATAGTAAGTCAGCTCTGTGAGCCCCCCCCCCCCCCCCCAATTTTTGAGTTGAAAGAGTGGTGCACAACTCAGAAATTGTATCGTAAGTGGACCCTGGCACAAACAGTATACTGTCGGCAGGGCAGAACCAACCTCAGACGAAGGGAGACTCTGTCCAAACTGGCAATCCAAAAGGTGATGTTCAAATCAACCTGGACCTCCAATGGATAATGGCAATTGGTGTTGGTGAGGCTGCCACGCACAATTCGCCCAAGGGATGTCCCCCAGCCAAAACCGATCATAAGGGAAACGCCTTGAGCAACCGCTTGAGAACCCCCAACCAACCTCTGCCCGAGCATTCGAGCGGCTGATTCTAGCCAAGGAGCAAGATAGCGAGCAGCTGCCTAGCTGTTGGGCACAGAACTTCCCTTTCCTGCAGGTGCTGTGGATGGACGAAATCCATTTCGCACCAACTTAAAACCATGGGAAACCATTTGTTTGTTGATATTTACAGGGGAATCATCGTTCCAGGGTTTCTTGGGTAGCGCAGGATTTCGTCCATCCAATTGCACTGTTTAGTGTTGTGTTTGTTCCACTACTGACATGTCTTCCGGTCATGATAATTTCTCTCTAGAACCACTGAGGAAAAAACAATTCAGCAACAAATCAAGCAGATGTTGCTGCTTTTGACAGTGCTTCCGGTGAGCATTTCTTTCGGTTATGATGTGCACTATTTGCTGATGGTGCTGCTAGAACAAATAATAGAACTCCTGCAGATCTTGCATGAATCCCTTCGTGGGACACCTTTCGATTCTGTGTTGCAGGCGTAGAACTCTTGACAATTCCTTTAACCCAAAGGAAATGGATTAAATCACCAAATCACCCAATCAAGATTCCCCCAGATTCGTCAATGGCTTAGTAATATGAATACACAATCTCCCAAACACAAGTTCAGAGTGCAAAGTTCCAACCCCAACCATCGCAATGGAAGGATCTCGGAGGACCCAAGGCCTTGGGCTTAGGCAATGGGCCACACAGAAACGGATTGGCAAGGATGCACATCGTTTCATGGGACACCATGCTCAAACTTGCAAGAAGTACTTTGCAACCATTAGTATGGCAGCAAACAACTGTGTTTTTTGCAGCTCCGGACTACAAATGAGCAGAGCCAAAAACCTGAAAAAAAATAAGTCAACTGACAGTAAACAGTAATTTCAGGAATGGCTGATGCTTAATGTGCTACAAAGATGCCTATGGCTGAGCCCTGCAGCTTTGGCCAAAGTGTTGTATGGCTAAAGAGCTTCACTATAACCCGCATTGGGCAAGTACACACCGGGCAAGCCGCTGCCCATTTGGGTTTGTCTCCGGATTGGGGAACCAACGAATAATGGCCAAAAAGAGAGCTACCCTCCAAAAAAGCACACCCATTTTGTCATTTTTAAGTCCTGTTGAAACCAAACCAAAAGGGGGTAGCCTGCAAAACACACACACACACACACTGCCTTGTGCCTCTCTTCCGCTCGCCTGAGATTCGGCTCCGCCAGCACCCTCGCCAGCAGTGGCTGTGGCTCCTCCAGATGCAGCGCGCTCAAATCCGGCGCCTGGCGGCACCCGCGGGGGCGCGGGATTCAGTGTACCTGAGGGTTGAGCCAATGGCATGAAACAATATCCCAAGACCTGACACTTTTTGGGGTCTTTGACCGACCTCCCATAGGTGTTTAAAAGATGGATCGAATGTGGAGCACACACGTGCCGCAAGGGTTTGGAAGCCAAGCAAACTTTTCACCTTCCGGGCCAATCCTGTGCCCAAGAACACGACATTAGAGGGGATCCGCCAGCGTGGTAGGGTGAAGTCTAAGAATTGGCTGAGTGCGGACCGAGAGGCTTTCAATGCAGCCCCTCACAAAAGCAGAAGCCTCTGCAGTCAACATGATCTCTATGATCCTCTTGTGCTAGGGGAGTCACTAAACCAGAAATCCGGGCTTTCCATGCGCCCGCCTCCCCCTCTAAGGAACAAAGCAACCTGAGCGGAGACCAAAACCCATTGACTTTTGATTGGGGATACTAAGATGGTCAGATTGCAATCAGATACAGGCCATAAATCAGGCAAGACCCGAAACACCCACTAAAATCGCCCTTGCAGGACTCGTTTTCTGCCAATTCTACCAAGCAGCTACTGTGGATGGTCGAAATCCTGCACCACCCAACAAAGCCTGGAATGATTCCTTTCCCCTGTAAATACTCACAAACAATGGTTTCAACCATGGTTTCAAGTTGGTGCGATTTCTGGATTTCGCAACCATCCACAGTAGGACCCCGAAACCACGAGACATCGCCCGAGGTGGTGCTCGCTGGCTGCTGGCATCGCCTGCAGCTGCTGCAGGGAGCTGATTACCTCCACCTCCCCGTCGCAGCGCAAGAGCACTGCGTCGGGCGCCTCTGGGAGCGACCCGGGGCCCACGCCACGCGGCGGAGAAATCATGGGTTTCTGCGGTGAAATTTGGTAGCTTCAGCACTTGACAAGGGTTCCCCTTAATATGTGGCTAGCCACATATATATATATATATATTAGCAGAATTTGAGCCTGGAACCAGTTGTTTCCTTTGTCACAGAAATGAGCTTGAAACCATTTGTTTTCCACATTTGTTTTCCACAATTGACAGTTTGGAGACTGGACAAGTAAGTTGCCGAACAGCAACTGGCGCCAGGGACACTAAAGTGACTAATCCAATCTTGTCCACAGGGCATGCCCTCCAAAATTGGCAAAGCCAACCTGTAGATGGCATATCTGCTCGGGCTGTTTAAGGCTGGAGGTGTGGCCTACATGCCACCTCATGCCCCAGGTATTACCTGCCCGAATTGCGCTCCCGGACAAAACAAAACAGTGGCAAACAAAGGCGGTTTGTTGTTGGTACCCGTTGAAGAGAAACCACCCCCCAAACCCAAACAACAACTTGAAAAGAAGGAAACACGTGATTTAAGAGGGAACCCGGAAACCCTCCAGGTAAGCACGAGTTGAACACGAGGAACGACCACTTCCAGGGTTGCTCCGCGCAGAATGATCAAACCCCAAGGGTGGAATTTGGTTCCCTGCCGAGGTCTTTGGAGCCATCTATCGTATGAAGTCCAGTCAAGCCAGCCCGGACAGCATTCATCAAGTTGAACTAGCTTTGAAACCATGTGAGGAGCCATAGAAAACATACCCTGTGGATCCCAGTTAACACTATAGGCATTCTTGTCTTGTTGTTTAAAGGGTGGTTCCCTTGGTTTCCTCCCAGCCTTCGCTCACTCACTCCCCTTGGTCACCCTTCTGGCACGACTGGGATCGAGCCTGGGATAGGCTTCGATTTGAAAACTTGGCCCATTTCACCAGCAAAATAACACAACACCAGGACCCCTCCACTCAGGTTCCAGTAGGTTCTCCCATTTCACAATTGTCAAAACCAGGACCCCCCCGCTCAGGAAAACGTAAGAGGAACCCCCCCCCCCCCGCTCAGGTTGACGGAAGAGGTACCCCCCCGTAGGTTTTCTGAAAAGAACAAAAATGACGGAAGAGGTAGCCCCCCCCCCGTAGGTTTTCCGAGAAAAAAACTCACGTCTCTCCGCTCGAAACGCGACGCCCAGCGCTGCGCAAAGCGATCGCCTGGAAGCAGCTCCGCAGCTCCGCCAGCTGCGGCCCAAAGTCCAGCTGCAAGCTGAAGGCCCAGAGCCGGCCCCGGCCCTCGAAATACACCTCGCGTGCACAACAACAAAGCCACGCGGACGCAGAAGGGGTGGATTTATGTTTGTGGATGCTTCTTGCAAAACAACTAGTACCAGCATCATCGTTGAAACTTTATGTATCCTTCTTATTGTCAGTATTGATGTCATCTTGGTGGAGTACAGTTGATTAACAGAAACCACAAGACAGGCTTCCTTTTATTAAACGTCACGCACACACTCAAAGAGCTCTTAGTGCCTTTGTTTGAACAAGACCCCCTTTGATTTTCTCCTGTTCCTTTCTAAACCAGCCAGCTCGAGTGGGTCACGGCCCTTGCTATTCTAGCTGTATCCTCCCCATTCTCTTCAAAGAATGGGCCATACCCTGAAAAATAGGCGATTGCTAACGAGAAGGGGTGAACAGAATGGAAAAGGAATCAAACCTTCGAGCTATGGCTTAGAACGACTCGAGAACCACAAGACAGGGATGCCGAATTTTGCAAAGGGAAGTATTGCTGGGGAAGGCTTTCGGAAGGAACCTTGGCATCCGTCTTAAAAGCAAGCACGCCCTCATTCACTGAGAACTCGCGACATGGTTATGGGGAATTAACTGCCATTGCAATACCAAAGTGGACCATCCTTATGACTTTGACACTTTCAAGGGGCTTGATATAACAGAAAGCGCCATTCCTCAAAACCAGATTGTATAAAAAAGAGGTAATGAGGTCAGCGCTTTTGTACTCCTTATCGTTTTGCAGTGTTTTGGCTTTCAGCTATATAACCCAGTCCGACTCTGCTAGATTCAGGCCCCAAGCCAACGCAAGTAAAGTGAGGAGCGAAAAGCGGCAGCAACCTGTTCACTCCAAATCGGCTACGCTGTCTCAATCCGTTGAACTGCTTCCAGAACTGAAGGAAGACGGGTCCTCACGAGCATCAAACTGCTTGTGTCCAGGCGCTGGCGGACATACACAACATCCTTCTGGCAAAACTGGGGCCCCATCTCATGGCCCCACAGGCCCGCATGGCGCTTGGGCCCAATGCCTGAAGCCCGAACTGAGCCATCAACTCGTGTCTTACCAATTGCGATTGTGGTTTACTCCTTTTCGTGGAGGATTTGTAAACAAGGCGGCCCACTCAAGTAGAAATGGCCCTCTTTCGTCCAAACCCATCGGCCCATGTCTCACCATGTCCCGAGGTTCAAACCTCCCAGAGAGCAATGGGGGGTTCATATCACCCATCAATTTTTGCCTAAGGAGTTTCATCGTCTAACTTGGGAAGGAGCCCTAGGCCAGCAACTTGGGAGTTACACCTGTGCTCAAGGCTATCGCGGTCCGAGGCTCCGTGTGCTCCAGCGCAAAGACGTCGCTCTCGATGCTCTCGCTGGGCGCCTAAAAGGACATACTGAATGGACTGGGTGTGCATTGAAAACATACGTAGGGATGGAGCGGGTTAGAACAAAAGGGTTAGAGCAAAACCAGGGGTTGACACAGACATGGAGCCGAATAAAATAGGGCACCTGGAGACAATGTCAAAGTGGATACTGGCAGTTCTCGGTGTGAACGCAGATGAGCACGTGGGTTGTGGGCACAACTTGTGCTGTATAATGGGCCTGAAAACAATACAACGATCACGCATTCTCTTTCTTGGTTTCCTTCAGGCAGAATTGAAGGCTATTTGGTCTCACCCGGGTACTCACATTTTTACGCTTGGACGGCCAAAAGTCGAAACTGATTAGTTGCCACTTAAAATGATCTTCCCGAAAAGTATTTTCACGCCAGCACCTCTTGTGTTGGAGTTTCACTCGCCCAGTCCGCGAGACCACTGGAACCTGAAAACGGACACACAATCGGGTCTATCGCTGGCGCTTTTCAGGACTCGCTTCACGGGTGTGAATTTGAATGGGACCACCGTTGGCACTTCGACAGGCAAATGTGGTTGGTGGTTCCTCCTAAAATTCATGGCATGACTTTTGGAGGGTTAAATGGATCCCAACCACTAAACCAACTAAAAACACCCAAAAACCTAAAAACCTAAATCTTAAGGAACGGGACGTGGCGGGGAGCCCGAACCGCCAAGTCAAGTGGCACCCAACTCCGACCACGACTCGTTGCGCCTCGCTTCGGGGGACTTCGAGCTGGGCTTGGCCGGCGTCTTGGGCGGCACTCTGCAAGCCTGTGGCGCATCAACGACGGGGAAAAAGACGTGTCTTGTTGTTTGGAAAGGCCTGGATTCCCGGTGGGTTTCCCAACCACACGGGGTTCTCGAAACTTGCTTCTTCTTAAGATGTTTGGTTCGTATAAATGGACCCAAAAGGGGAAAACACGTTGTTGCAAAAAGAGGTTCACAAAAGGAGACTAAATGGAGGTGAACAACTTGATCCAAAATGGGAACCCTTTTGGAGGTTCACATCCGAAAGTGGAAGCCACATTTTGTGCTGCAAAAGGAAGCAAAGCACAGAAGCATATTGCGCCCAGCTTGCGACGTGAGAAAGCCCTCTAACTCACCTGGAACCCAAAAAGGCCGCCATTGCCAGAGGAGACGGAGGCTCCTTCGGGGCATCTCCCCCAAAAGGGCTGCTGGTCTCAACATCAAATTCAACCTCTCCGGTGGCTGGGCCCCGAAAGTGCTTCTCGTCCTTCAAAACCAGACCCAAAATCAAAAGCTGCATTCCCAGAAGCAACTAACCCACAAAGAGCAAGGTTCGAGTCGATCGAAAACAAACAATATCAGACAATGAGAAAGCTACGGGTGTTCGGACACCTTGTGTGTGTGGATAAAATGCTTGACATAGGCCATGGACAAGATGACCAGCATGTTACTCTATGGGCGTCCCCAAATTTTCTGTTTGGCTGATTGAGGGATATCGGATTTCGGAATAGTCAGTCCTTCCATTAGTTTTGTCTTAACTCTTAACCTTGTCGAGCGTTCACCTGAATAATTGTCCGAAAGAGCCCCCTTCAAGAGACGATGTGACTTGTCACCTTAAAAGAACACCAACAAGCTGTAGCTCTGCCCTTGTTGTGTTTGGGAGGAATGCCACATCCTGCCGCAGAGCTGCATTGGTGACACACGTTGTACTTGCAGTTCTTGGTGCATCGCCAGAACGTGGACACGGAACCGATGCCGGTGCCGCACACGTGGCAGGTCCTCTTGTCCTCTCACAGCAAAGCTGTGCATCGGATGCATCTTAGCTATTTTATTGTGGATGGATAATTTCAATTTGGGATGGATGAACCCCTATAAAACCAAAAAAAGCAAGCTGGGGTAAACCACCTACCAACTGGTGAAGGAATTTGACCGTCCAGTACTACATTCAATTCTGCTGTTGAACGCTGCTCAAACCGCCTAACGGTAGAAAAGCTCACTGGCCGTGGCTCTTCAGCTTTGTCTTCCTTTAAGCGCCTCTGCGTTGACCGCCTTGAAACAAAGAGCTGCCCAAAGAACTTCGATCGCCGGATTCCTCGAAGGCAACTCTTTGCCATGTGTGAATGGACCGAGGGTGTCCTGGCTCCTTGGGTCCGCGAGCGCTCTCTCTCGCTCTCTGAACAAACGGGGTATTCCAAAACCGTCTTGCTTTCTGACCGGACTTGCACCAAAAATGTCCAACCTGGATCTTCCAAATCATGGAAATTTCACGTAAAATCCGGAGACTACCAGTTTTTTGAGGGTCTCAGTGAAAAAACACAGAGTTTTCAAACTCCTGGTTTTTGGGGTAAAACTCCTAGACATTGATTGTCGATTCTGGAAATTGTTTGCACACCTGAAACCCCTAGAAATCGCAATTATTCGGTACTTGACGGAAGGAACTCTCCAATTCAGACATATTCTGAATCAGAATCATTCACCTGAATCAGAATCGTTCACCTGAATCAGAATTATTTATTCAGAATTCAGAATTATTCTGAATTCGGAATTATTGCCTTTGGGCGACAAATTGGCAAAACCGGAAAGCACCACACCTGAAACTCAGCGCAAAACACCCGCAAAAAGCCCGCAAACTCCCGCAAAAACCCGCAAACTCCCGCAAATCAAAAAAAGACAGAGTTTCCGGAGTGTGCGTAGTAAAATTAGTGGAATACCCACTCCAGTGCAGAGTTGCATAATTGCTGGGATAGTGTAAAGAGTTGCACAATTGCGCGCCCAAACAACGAAAAAAGACAACAAGACTTGAATCCAATTGTTCCCCCAAGAGCCACTCCTAGTTTTTGATGTTCACTCCTGCCTTTTGCAAGCCACTCCTGCTTTTTGATTCCTGCATTTGAAACACCTGAAACTCCTAGTTTTGAGAGGGTCTCCTGGAAATATCCCGGAGAACGGAAAAACAGAGAAATAACCCGGAGACGTGGTCTTCCCAACAACTCAGGCATCTAATATTTCAAGAACTGGGGGAGTGAGCTTTCGGTCGGTTCAACCCTGTGCAAATAACCCACTTACGCCTGTTGGAAAGTCCCCTAAGTAGGTCAGATACTACCCATTGAATAGCCTGTCCCCTCTGCCCTGCAAATTCACGTGGAACCCAGAAAGTGACTATAACCAGAGTTAGTAAGGCCCCAAAACCGTCCTGAAAGACTTGCCATTGGCTTTCCCTCCGCCCAGATTTCTCTCCGATCTGGTCAAGGAGCAACCCTGGGGTTGAGAACCAGAGTTGCCAAGCCGGGAACCTGGATATCTTTCGACTGAACCTCAAAAGATCCTCGAAATCATCCTTGCAACATCGCGAAGAATTACCTACGATATATAGCTGCAAGGTCTACTGTGTTCGGTTGTCCCACCAATGTCTTCTCCACCCTTTTCCCAGGGTACCCTCAGCCAATGGCGCAAACCATTGTTGTTTTTCCATAAACCTCCAAGCCTCCATGCTCCGAAGCCCCCTTTCACAAAAAACACAAATCCAAACCTCAACGCTCAGAAGCTCCCCCCAACAAAAATTACACGGCTCCTGGAAGAATTTCGCCGGCTCCCCCCTCCGAGTGATGGGGTGGCCATCTGGGCACTGCAGCGCCTTCAGCGCTGTGGCCGGAACAGCTGCTGAGCCTAACCTAGCGGAGGCGGCCCCAGCCTCTGCGGCCCCAGCTTCTGCGCTCGCTATGGTTTCGGTTTTCCCTTCAAGGGACGTGTGGTGAATTCACTTTACTTGTCCGGAGGCATATATTTTTTTGCCCTTCAAGGGACGTGTGGTGAATTCACTTTACTTTTCCGGAGGCATGTTTTTTTGCCCTTCAAGGGACGTGTGGTGAATTCACTTTACTTTTCCGGAGGCATGTTTTTTGCCCTTCAAGGGACGTGTGGTGAATTCACTTTACTTTTCCGGAGGCATGTTTTTTGCCCTTCAAGGGACGTGTGGTGAATTCACTTTACTTTTCCGGAGGCATGCTTTTTGCCCTTCAAGGGACGTGTGGTGAATTCACTTTACTTTTCCGGAGGTGTGTTTTTTTGCCCTTCAAGGGACAGGTTGTGAATTCACTTTACTTTTCCGGAGGTATGCTTTTTTGCCCTTTAAGGGACGTGTGGTGAATTCATTTTACTTTTCCGGAGGTATGTTTCTTTGCCCTTCAAGGGACGTGTTGTGAATTCACTGTACTTTTCCGGAGGTGTGTTTTTTTTGCCCTTCAAGGGACGTGTGGTGAATTCACTTTACTTTTCCGGAGGCATGCTTTTTGCCCTTCAAGGGACGTGTGGTGAATTCACTTTACTTTTCCGGAGGTGTGTTTTTTTGCCCTTCAAGGGACAGGTTGTGAATTCACTTTACTTTTCCGGAGGTATGCTTTTTTGCCCTTTAAGGGACGTGTGGTGAATTCATTTTACTTTTCCGGAGGTATGTTTCTTTGCCCTTCAAGGGACGTGTTGTGAATTCACTGTACTTTTCCGGAGGTGTGTTTTTTTGCCCTTCAAGGGACGTGTGGTGATTTCACTTTACTTTTCCGGAGGTATGTTTTTTGCCCTTCAAGGGACGTGTGGTGAATTCACTGTACTTTTCCCGAGGTATGCTTTTTTGCCCTTCAAGGGACGTGTGGTGAATTCACTTTACTTTTCCGGAGGCATGTTTTTTTGCCCTTCAAGGAACGTGTGGTGAATTCACTGTACTTTTCCGGGGGAATGTTTTTTGCCCTTCAACGGACGTGTGGTGAATTCATTTTACTTTTCCCGAGGTGTTTTTTGACCTTCAAGGGACGTGTGGTGATTTCACTTTACTTTTCCGGAGGCATGTTTTTTGCACTTTAAGGGACGTGTGATGAATTCACTTTACTTTTCTGGAGGCATGTTTTTTTGCCCTTCGCTTTTCCCGAGTTGTGTTTTTTTGCCCTTCAAGGGACGTGTGGTGATTTCACTTCACTTTTCCGGAGGCATGTTTTTTTGCCCTTCAAGGGACGTGTGGTGAATTCACTGTACTTTTCCCGAGGTATGCTTTTTGCCCTTCAAGGGACGTGTGGTGATTTCACTTTACTTTTCCGGAGGTATGTTTTTTTGCCCTTCAAGGGACGTGTGGTGAATTCACATTACTTTTCCCGAGGTATGCTTTTTTGCCCTTCAGGGGACGTGTGGTGAATTCACTTTACTTTTCCCGAGGTATGCTTTTTAGCCCTTCAAGGGACGTGTGGGGAATTCACTTTACTTTTCCCGAGGTATGTTTTGTGCCCTTCAAGGGACATGTGGTGAATTCACTTTACTTTTCCCGAGGTATGCTTTTTTGTCCTTCAAGGGACGTGTGGTGAATTCACTTTACTTTTCCGGAGGTATGTTTTTTTGCCCTTCAAGGGACGTGTGGTGAATTCATTGTACTTTTCCCGAGGTATGCTTTTTTGCCCTTCAAGGGATGTGTGGTGAATTCACTTTACTTTTCCCGAGGTATGTGTTTTTGCCCTTCAAGGGACGTGTGGTGAATTCACTTTACTTTTCCCGAGGTATGTTTTTTTGCCCTTCAAGGGACGTGTGGTGAATTCACTGTACTTTTCCCGAGGTATGCTTTTTTGCCCTTCAAGGGACGTGTGGTGAATTCACTTTACTTTTCCCGAGGCATGTTTTTTTGCCCTTCAAGGGACGTGTGGTGAATTCACTTTACTTTTCCCGAGGTATGCTTTTTGCCCTTCAAGGGACGTGTGGTGAATTCACTTTACTTTTCCGGAGGTATGTTTTTTTGCCCTTCAAGGGACCTGTTGTGAATTCACTTTACTTTTCCGGAGGGATATTTTTTGCCCTTCAAAAGACGTGTGGTGAATTCATTGTACTTTTCCGGAGGTATGTTTTTTTGCCCTTCAAGGGACGTGTTGTGAATTCACTTTACTTTTGCGGAGGTATGTTTTTTTGCCCTTCAAGGGACGTGTTGTGAATTCACTTTACTTTTCCGGAGGTATGTTTTTTGCCCTTCAAGGGACGTGTTGTGAATTCACTTTACTTTTCCGGAGGTATGTTTTTTTGCCCTTCAAGGGACGTGTGGTGAATTTACTCTACTTTTCCGGAGGTATGCTTTTTTGCCCTTCAAGGGACGTGTTGTGAATTCACTTTACTTTTCCCGAGGTATGTTTTTTGCCCTTCAAGGGACGTGTGGTGAATTCACTTTACTTTTCCCGAGGTATGCTTTTTTGCCCTTCAAGGGACGTGTGGTGAATTCACTGTACTTTTCCTGAGGTATGCTTTTTGCCCTTCAAGGGACGTGTGGTGAATTCACTTTACTTTTCCGGAGGTATGTTTTTTGCCCTTCAAGGGACGTGTTGTGAATTCACTTTACTTTTCCAGAGGCATGTTTTTTGCCCTTTAAGGGACAGGTGATGAATTCACTTTACTTTTCCGGAGGTATGTTTTTTTGCCCTTCAAGGGACGTGTTGCGAATTCACTTTACTTTTCCGGAGGAATGTTTTTTGCCCTTCAAGGGACGTGTGGCGAATTCATTGTACTTTTCCGGAGGTATGTTTTTTGGCCCTTCAAGGGACGTGTGGTGAATTCACGTTACTTTTCCTGAGGTATGCTTTTTTGCCCTTCAAGGGACGTGTTGTGAATTCACTTTACTTTTCCCGAGGTATGTTTTTTACCCTTCAAGGGACGTGTGGTGAATTCACTTTCCTTTCCCGAGGTATGCTTTTTTGCCCTTCAAGGGACGTGTGGTGTATTCTTTTTTTGCCCTTCAAGGGACGTGTTGTGAATTCACTTTACTTTTCCCGAGGTATGTTTTTTGCCCTTCAAGGGACGTGTGGTGAATTCACTTTCCTTTCCCGAGGCATGCTTTTTGGCCCTTCAAGGGACGTGTGGTGAATTCAATTTACTTTTCCGGAGGTATGCTTTTTTTGCCCTTCAAGGGACGTGTGGTGAATTCACTTTACTTTTCCCGAGGCATGCTTTTTGGCCCTTCAAGGGACGTGTGGTGAACTCACTTTACTTTTCCCGAGGTATGCTTTTTTGCCCTTCAAGGGACGTGTGGTGAATTCACTTTACTTTCCCCGAGGTATGTTTTTTTGCCCTTCAAGGGACATGTGGTGAATTCACTTTACTTTTCCCGAGGTATGTTTTTTTTGCCCTTCAAGGGACGTGTGGTGAATTCACTTTACTTTTCCCGAGGTACGCTTTTTTGCCCTTCAAGGGACGTGTTGTGAATTCACTTTACTTTTCCGGAGGTATGTTTTGTTGCCCTTCAAGGGACGTGTGGTGAATTCACTTTACTTTTCCCGAGGTATGTTTTGTTTGCCCTTCAAGGGACATGTGGTGAATTCACTTTACTTTTCCCGCGGTATGTTTTTTTGCCCTTCAAGGGACGTGTTGTGAATTCACTTTACTTTTCCGGAGGTATGTTTTTTTGCCCTTCAAGGGACGTGTGGTGAATTTACTTTACTTTTCCGGAGGTATGCTTTTTTGCCCTTCAAGGGACGTGTTGTGAATTCACTTTACCTTTCCCGAGGTATGTTTTTTGCCCTTCAAGGGACGTGTGGTGAATTCACTTTACTTTTCCCAAGGTATGCTTTTTTTCCCTTCAAGGGACGTGTGGTGAATTCACTTTACTTTTCCCGAGGCATGCTTTTTTGCCCTTCAAGGGACGTGTGGTGAATTCACTTTACTTTTCCGGAGGTATGTTTTTTGGCCCTTCAAGGGACGTGTGGTGAATTCACTTTACTTTTCCCGAGGTATGCTTTTTGCCCTTCAAGGGACGTGTGGTGAGTTCACTTTACTTTTCCGGAGGTATGTATTTTTGCCCTTCAAGGGACGTGTGGCGAATTCACTTTACTTTTCCGGAGGAATGTTTTTTGCCCTTCAAGGGACGTGTGGTGAATTCATTTTACTTTTCCGGGGGTATGTTTTTTTGACCTTCAAGGGACGTGTTGTGAATTCACTTTACTTTTCCGGAGGAATGTTTTTTGCCCTTCAAGGGACGTGTGGTGAATTCATTTTACTTTTCCGGAGGTATGTTTTTTGCCCTTCAAGAGACGTGTGGTGAATTCATCTTACTTTTCCGGAGGTATGTTTTTTGCCCTTCAAGGGACGTGTGGTGAATTCACTTTACTTTTCCGGAGGTATGTTTTTTTGCCCTTCAAGGGGCGCGTTGTGACTTCACGTTACTTTTCCCGAGGTATGTTTTTTGCCCTTCAAGGGACGTGTGGTGAATTCACTTAACTTTTCCGAAGGATTTTTTTTGCCCTTCAAGGGACGTGTTGTGAATTCACTATACTTTTCCGGAGGTATGTTTTTTGCCCTTTAAGGGACGTGCAGTGAATTCATGTTACTTTTCCGGAGGTATGTTTTTTTGCTCTTCAAGGGACGTGTTGTGAATTCACTTTAATTTTCCGGAGGTATGCTTTTTGCCCTTCAAGGGACGTGTGGTGAATTCACTTTACTTTCCCCGAGGTATGTTTTTTTGCCCTTCAAGGGACATGTGGTGAATTCACTTTACTTTTCCCGAGGTATGTGTTTTTGCCCTTCAAGGGACGTGTGGTGAGTTCACTTTACTTTTCCCGAGGTATGTTTTTTTGCCCTTCAAGGGACGTGTGGTGAATTCACTGTACTTTTCCCGAGGTATGTTTTTTTTGCCCTTCAAGGGACGTGTGGTGAATTCACTTTACTTTTCCCGAGGCATGTTTTTTTGCCCTTCAAGGGACGTGTGGTGAATTCACTTTACTTTTCCCGAGGTATGCTTTTTGCCCTTCAAGGGACGTGTGGTGAATTCACTTTACTTTTCCCGAGGTATGTTTTGTTGCCCTTCAAGGGACGTGTTGTGAATTCACTTTACTTTTCCGGAGGGATATTTTTTGCCCTTCAAGGGACGTGTGGTGAATTCACTTTACTTTTCCCGAGGTATGTTTTGTTTGCCCTTCAAGGGACATGTGGTGAATTCACTTTACTTTTCCCGAGGTATGTTTTTGTTGCCCTTGAAGGGACGTGTTGTGAATTCACTTTACTTTTCCGAAGGTGTGTTTTTTGCCCTTCAAGGGACGTGTTGTGAATTCACTTTACTTTTCCGGAGGTATGTTTTTTTGCCCTTCAAGGGACGTGTTGTGAATTCACTTTACTTTTCCGGAGGTATGTTTTTTGGCCCTTCAAGGGACGTGTTGTGAATTCACTTTACTTTTCCGGAGGTATGTTTTTTTGCCCTTCAAGGGACGTGTTGTGAATTCACTGTACTTTTCCGGAGGTATGCTTTTTGCCCTTCAAGGGACGTGTTGTGAATTCACTTTACTTTTCCCGAGGTATGTTTTTTGCCCTTCAAAGGACGTGTTGTGAATTCACTTTACTTTTCCGGAGGTATGCTTTTTTGCCCTTCAAGGGACGTGTGGTGAATTCACTTTACTTTTCCCGCGGTATGCTTTTTGCCCTTCAAGGGACGTGTGGTGAATTCATTGTACTTTTCCGGAGGTATATTTTTTTGCCCTTCAAGGGACGTGTTGTGAATTCACTTTACTTTTCCCAAGGTATGCTTTTTTGCCCTTCAAGGGACGTGTTGTGAGTTCACTTTACTTTTCCGGAGGTTTGTTTTTTGGCCCTTCAAGGGGCGTGTTGTGGATTCACTTTACTTTTCCGGAGATATATTTTGTGGTGTGAATTAACATTACTTTTCCGGAGGTGTGTTTTTTTGCCCTTCAAGGGACGTGTTGTGAATTCACTTTACTTTTCCCGAGGTATGCTTTTTGCCCTTCAAGGGACGTGTGGTGAATTCACTTTACTTTTCCGAAGGAATTTTTTTGCCCTTCAAGGGACGTGTTGTGAATTCACTATACTTTTCCGGAGGTATGTTTTTTGCCCTTTAAGGGACGTGTGGTGAACTCATGTTACTTTTCCGGAGGTATGTTTTTTTGCTCTTCAAGGGACGTGTTGTGAATTCACTTTACTTTTCCGGAGGTATGTGCTTTTGCCCTTCAAGGGACGTGTGGTGAATTCACTTTACTTTTCCGGAGGTATGTTTCTTGCCCTTCAAGGGACGTGTTGTGAATTCACTTTACTTTTCCGGAGGTATGTTTCTTTGCCCTTCAAGGGACGTGTGGTGATTTCATTTTACAAGTTATGTTTTTTTGCCCGTCAAGGGACGTGTTGTGAATTCACTTTACTTTTCCGGAGGTATGTTCTGTTGCCCTTCAAGGGACGTGTTGTGAATTCACTTTACTTTTCCGCAGGTATGTTCTGTTGCCCTTCAAGGGACGTGTTGTGAATTCAGCTTACTTTTCCGGAGGTATGTGCTTTTGCCCTTCAAGGGACGTGTTGTGAATTCATTTTACTTTTCCGGAGGTATGCTTTTTTGCCCTTCAAGGGGCGTGTTGTGAATTCACTTTACTTTTCCGGAGGTATGTTTTGTTGCCCTTCAAGGGACGTGTTGTGAAATCACTTTACTTTTCCCGAGGTATGTTTTGTTGCCCCTCAAGGGACGTGTTGTGAATTCACTTTACTTTTCCGGAGGTATGTTCTGTGGCCCTTCAAGGGACGTGTTGTGAATTCACTTTACTTTTGCGGAGGTAAGCTTTTTTGCCCTTCAAGGGACGTGTTGTGAATTCACTTTACTTTTCCGGAGGTATGTTTTTGCCCTTCAAGGGACGTGTTGTGAATTCACTTTACTTTTCCGGAGGTATGCTTTTTTGCCCTTCAAGGGACGTGTGGCGAATTCATGTTACGTTTCCGGAGGTACGTTTTTTGCCCTTCAAGGGACGTGCTGTGAATTCACCTTACTTTTCCGGAGGTATGTGTTTTTGCCCTTCAAGGGACGTGTTGTGAATTCGCTTTACTTTTCCGGAGGTGTGTTTTTTGCCCTTCAAGGGACGTGTTGTGAATTCATTTAACTTTTCCGGAGGTATGTTTTTTTGCCCTTCAAGGGACGTGCTGTGAATTCACTTTACTTTTCCGGAGGTATGTGTTTTTGCCCTTCAAGGGACGTGTGGTGATTTCTCTTTACTTTTCCGGAGGTATGCGTTTTGCCCTTCAAGGGACGTGTGGTGAATTCACTTTACTTTTCCGGAGGCATGTTTGTTTGCCCTTCAAGGGACGTGTTGTGAATTCACTTTACTTTTCCGGAGGTATGTTTTTTTGCTCTTCAAGGGACGTGTTGTGAAGTCATTTAACTTTTCCGGAGGTGTGTCTTTTGCCCTTCAAGTGACGTGTTGTGAATTCACTTTACTTTTCCGGAGGTATGTTTTTTTGCCCTTCAAGGGACGTGTTGTGAATTCACTTTACTTTTCCGGAGGTATGTATTTTTGCCCTTCAAGGGACGTGTTGTGAATTCACTTTACTTTTCCGGAGGTATGTTTTTTGCCCTTCAAGGGACGTGTGGTCAATTCATGTTACTTTTCCGGAGGTATGTTTTTTTGCCCTTCAAGGGACGTGTTGTGAATTCACTTTACTTTTCCGGAGGTATGTGTTTTGCCCTTCAAGGGACGTGTTGTGAATTCACTTTACTTTTCCGGAGGTATGTTTTTTTGCCCTTCAAGGGACGTGTCGTGAATTCACTTTACTTTTCCGGACATCTGTTTTGTTGCCCTTCAAGGGACGTGTCGTGAATTCACTTTACTTTTCCGGACATCTGTTTTGTTGCCCTTCAAGGGACGTGTTGTGAATTGATTTTACTTTTCCAGAAGTATGTTTTTTGCTCGTCAACGGACGTGTTGTGAATTCACTTTACTTTTCCGGAGGTATGTTTTTTGCCCTTCAAGGGACGTGCTGTGGATTCACTTTACTTTTCCGGAGGTATGTTGTTTTGCCCTTCAAGGGACGTGTTGTGAATTCACTTTACTTTCGGAGGTATGCTTTTTTGCCCTTCAAGGGACGTGTTGTGAGTTCACTTTACTTTTCCGGAGGTTTGTTTTTTGGCCCTTCCAGGGACGTGTTGTGGATTCTCTTTACTTTTCCGGAGATATATTTTGTGGTGTGAATTAACATTACTTTTCCGGAGGTATGTGTTTTTTCCTCTTCCAGGGGCGTGTTGTGAATTCATTTGACTTTTCCGGAGGTATGTGCTTTTGCCCTTCAAGGGACGTGTTGTGAATTCACTTTACTTTTCCGGAGGTATGTTTTTTTGCCCTTCAAGGGACGTGTTGTGAATTCACTTTACTTTTCTGGAGGTATGTTTTTTTGCCCTTCAAGGGACGTGTTGTGAATTCATTTTACTTTTCCGGAGGTATGTTTTTTTGCCCTTCAAGGGACGTGTTGTGAATTCACTTCACTTTTCCGGAGGTATGTGTTTTTGCCCTTCAAGGGACGTGTTGTGAAATCACTTTACTTTTCCGGAGGTATGTTGTTTTTCCCTTCAAGGGACGTGTTGTGGATTCACTTTACCTTTCCTGAGTGTTGTGAATTCACTTTCCTTTTCCCGAGGTATGTTTTTGTCGCCCTTCAAGGGACATGTTGTGATTTTTTTTCTTTTCCGGAGGTATGCTTTTTTGCCTTCAAGGGACGTGTTGTGAATTCACTTTACTCTTCCGGAGGTATGTTTTTGTTCCGGTGGTTGTTTTGGATTGTTTCTTCTAAAAGGGGTGTAATGTCCAATATTCCTGCAAAGTTCACCTCTCCAGTTACATCCCCTTTCATAAGGGGGGTTGCCCATCGTCTCCTGAGCTGTTCAATCTCACATCCCCGCTACTTTGTTGAAGCAATACAGAGGTGGAAAGGCTCTCTACGACCTGGCAAGGCTCAAAAACACCACAGGGTGGACTCAACAAACAGCAGCGGGACTTGTAGACCAGCAAGAACCTCAAGCAAGTGCAAACACACTTGGATGCTTGCACGTTTATAAGGATACTTATAGCGGGGAACACATCAATCGTACGGCTTGTTTTCCTGAAGCTGCAGATCTCACTGAATTCGTCTTGCCCACTTGTCGCTCATACCGTTTATACAACCTCTTTGGAACCAGCACATCTTACCCCACTGTATCGCTGTTACTGACCATGGTGCTTGATCCCTATCAGAAAACCACGAGGGCACCAAATGCCTTCACAACCGACAAGTCTTACGGATTGCCGTTTCAGAGCCCTTGTTGTGGCAAAGCAACTACTGCAAATGCCCAATGAATTGGTCGTTGTTTGCCTCTTGTCCAGATATGTGTTGCTTCTGACGGTGCCCCCAGTTTAGCTAGAATAGTGCGCAACTGGACGCACAGGGAAGCCTCCAAAAGCCTTGACAGGTTTAAACTAATACTCTTTGGCCCCTCACTAACCATGTGTCCAGATTGGAACGAACCAACAAGTTGAAAACCATAAAAGACAAGAACAAGCAGGGTTTCTTGGGAAAGTCCAATCCTTCGGGACCTGCACAACCCACCCGAGGATTGGCGAAAATTCACCGAGCTGTCGCTAGGTGGGGGAAAACAACAAAAGGCCTTAACATAAAACATCATGCCCTGAGATACTTATTGGTTCAATAGCAGCCCAAACCCGCATCCAAACGACTTTGGTCCTTCAAACCCTTTGGTTTCCGGCGGTTTTTTCGGGCCCGATCCGACTCCAGGGTTTAGCAGATGCCAGGCCACTTGCGCTTCGCCGCCGCCTCCTCATCTGCCTTGAGCTGCAAGTAGGAGATGCCGGCCTCCACGCTCTCAAAGGGAAGCTCCTTCCTGGCGGGAAGGCCAGGAAAACCAGCCTAAAGCAGGCTTAAACCCAACCCCTGCCCCCCAAAAGTTTCTGTCTTTGGCTTGATTCCTTCCGGAAACTGCCGCTGGCCTACAGAAGCCAACCACTTTCGTCTGCAACAGGGCAGAGTTTCTGTCTTTGGCTTGATTCCTTCCAGAAACTGCCGCGGCCTAAGCCTACCTACCCAACACAGTGGAACGTCTGGATGGGGCGAAGGGAAAATAGGAGGGGTACCCGAGAGTTGTCAACTCAGGGAACCGGTGACCTTCATAACCCTAAGGGTCCAGCGTACGTTCTTAGAATGTACATTGAAGTTGCGACCATGCTGAGGGACATTTCTGAGCCCCGACCGTGCTAGTGAACTTTTGGGGGCCCAGGGTTTGAGAAGCACACTCACGCCCGCCTGCCGCGGGCCATTTTTTCTCAAGTCCCCACAGCTCAGCCGACAAGCTGTGTTCGGCTCTCAGCTCAGTTTGCCCTTCAGCTATCGGAGTCTGAGAAGTCATCAAAATCCCCCCGCTGCATGTGGTTTTGAATCCTTAGACAAAGGCAAGGCCAAGTTTGCCTGACTACTTGCTCATGCCAGTGCAAAGGAAGGCTCCCCATGAAGTATCGGCGGAGAACCGCCCCTTCGAGCACATGCTTGTGGCAACCAGAAGCCAGCCCTCAGCGCGGCAGGTGTTGCTAAATTCTCATGTTTAAAGTTGACAAGTTCTTAGCCGCTGACCAGCCATCTTTCCCACGAAATCCTCCGTGGCAAAGCCGTGGTAAAATCGAGAACAAATTCCTGAGTGAGCCAGCGGGCTCTTCCAGCATGGGGCCAAGCTAAAAAAAAGATTGTCGAACTGCACATTTGTGACAGGCCTCGTTCCTGACACTGCCAGTAGTTAATTTCCTGCAGCCCCTTGGTTAACATTCGAGTCATCTATGAGGCGTGCAACGATGTGTTGGCACAGGATCTAAGCTGGGACACATGTAGCTTTGGTCGTACGGGGTAGCGCAGCTTCCCAGCTTGCACAGCTGAATCAGCAAGGGCCAGGTAGGCAGAAACGAAGCCATCCTGAAATAGATCAGGCCCCCTTCAAAGAACAAGCGTTCAATTGGTTGAGTTTGCATTCTGGCTAAGGCTCGCCCAAGGCTTGCATTTGCGTCGCCTGGCCGGGGCTGAGGTAGAGCTGGCAGCTCTCGCAGACCGCGTGCCACTGCGACAGGTGCCACCTGGGCAGAGTAACCACCCTGCGAGTTTCAAGGGTCAAGGCCACTCAGAAGTATATGATGTTTCAACTTGTCCGCAAGCGACAATGCAGAAGCGATAAGCCCCAAATTCTGATCTGCAGGGCCCTTCTCATTCGCAAGCTCCAGTGTGACTTCGGAAAGCCATGCGCAGACTATTCGAGCCTTGGATGTCAGAAACGCTAGTGCGTACAATGCCTCATTCAAATCAAGGAATTGCATAGTTTGCACCCAAGAAGCGTTAAATGCTTTTGCTTGCAATGTTGGATACGGCGAATGGTGGACTCGCAACTTGGCAGGCGTAAACTTCGGCTGCGACTGCCTCCGGCAAGTGCAAGAGAGTTTGTTGAAATCATGGATGGCTATTTGCTTGAGGCCAACTTCTTATAACAGCTAAAGGCGCGTGATCTTGTTTCTCCGACACCAGGCCAAATATTCTTCGTGAGCAATGCATAGGCGAGTCGTTGTGGATAGCCCTACACCTCCCCAAATGTTGTAGTCCCCTTCCAACAACTCCTCAAACACACCGCCCTCCAGCACCAACCCCACTCCGAGATTTATCACGTGCATTGAGCACCATTTCACCATTTGTGGTGAAAACGATGGAAGATCCGCTAGAGGGCCTTAAATGCGAGTCAAACAGATTCAGAGATGTCTCAAACCATCATGTGATATGCGCCACCTGTCAAAAATGCCAGGGGGCTAACTGGCCTTTTGCAGCACTCAGAAACGAAGCTGTCTCGGGTGTCTTGGCGTGGTATCCCTGCTAGCACGGCCGAAATATTGGCATAGTCCTCCTTCTTTGCGTCACAATGGAAACACATGGAACGGGAGTTCCAAGATCTCTGCAAGTTCAGCCACTCCTTGCGACAAAGGTCTACGGCCAATCATGACGCACGGGCCATGAATACAGTGCCCATCATGCGACTCAAGCTAAACTCCTTCTGAAATTTCCAGTCCCCTTGAATATGGCAAACCATCGCGTGGATGTCACCTTCTTCGCCTTGTCCAATTGGGACCCCTGAGTTCAGCAGCTTCAACGATTCGACAACCTTGGCTCGCAGGCGTCACGATGCAGGACGGGGCAGGGTGAAGGTGGTCTGAGCATGCAGTAAAGGGGCAGGCTGCAAAAACGCTTGCAGTGTAGGAAACCCCACACTGCATTCCTAGGCCAACGGTCAATCGTGGACATTGGGTTGCCCTGGACTTATGATTAATTGCGATGCTATTTTTGGTTGCCAAGGATCCGCCCTGTATACAAAAAGAGGCCAGCAGCATTCCCAGGACAAAGTTCTGGTGTCCAGTATCGCCCCCATGCATACCACAACCAGCTTTTGGCCCAACTCATTGTAAACGCAGTCATCACCCCACAACCAGCATGGATGGGCAAGAGGTTCGGAAGATGTCCGGGCATAGCTGCAGCCCACATCCCTCAAATGTTGCCAGAACTGTTTTACTTCATCTTCTGTGATTTCTGGGAAGACCCTGGATCTCACCAGCCATGGTAGGAGACGATGGGGAAGTACGACAGGCATTTTCCTGCACAATGAACTTGCTAACAAGCAAGTACATTGCAACAAACACGCCTGATTTCAGTACCGTTCACCCCTCGCTCTTTCTGGATGGGAACTTCCACCTCATCAATCGGAACCTCATGAAACACAACGACTCGCGATTTCTCAGGTTTAAAAACATGGCAGCTGAGGGGCCTGATCCGCGTTGTTTGATAGAACTTGTCTCATCATGTCCCTTTGGATGTTGCTTGAGTGGAGGCCTGATCTTCCAGCAGTCTTGAGTTTGGCGCATGGACCTCGAAGGCGAACGCCATGGAACCTGAACTCCTGGAGCACCAGCCCAGTGAAAGATCCGGGGCCCAACGACAATGTGGCATTAAACCCTGCCTTGGCCACCGCATGAAGGAAATCCCGGGAAGATTGGAAGGATTGATACTCAGCAAGCGTCATGTCAGTGGCGCTGCACGTGTGTGTGTGCCCAAATTCCAAATTCAGAAGTGGACAGTTCTTGTTGCGGCCAAGGGCTCTCCAAGGCCAGTCCTTTCCAGAAGGTACGAGTAGAGAGGCGATGTCTTCTCTTGGGACAGGTTCCGGGCACCTGCGCACGGAACCACAACACAAACTAATTTCGGTGTCGAATCGACCAGATGCTGCGGCATGCGCGGATCTTTTGCGCCGGCGGCTTCCAACACGTTCACGGTGTATTCATGATTGAATACTGGAACTCCCCTGGTTGCATGATCAGCCCGTTCACTGGCCCGGAAGCCCATAAACCAGGTCCGAACAGTTGCGCGCTTGCCAAACTCGTTTTCTGAAGTGGCCATGGGCTCGCTAGTGGGCAGTGAGCAGGATCCAAAACTATATAGTCGCTGGAAAACCAACGAGCGCCATGTGTTCAAACTTGAGATGCAGCATCAGGCCCACGGTTGGAATCTAGAGGATTTCACAACACAATTTAATTTGAAAACATGCTGTTACTAGAAGCCGGGGCCCCTCCACACCCAGTGCCGGAGGACCACTCATGGTCGATCAGCTCATGCAGCAGCCTTTGCTTTGGGCTTAGCCTTCGGCTTCGGCGGTGCCTGAGCTAGCCAAAAAAACGAGGCTTGACCCCCGACACAAAACAGGGAAGGGGTTTGGGATGGGGCTAGAATACATGTCTTCCCCAAATTTTGAGTCCCTGGAAATGAGGTCCACCCAGTTTAAAGGTCCCAAGACTTGCAATGTGACTAAGGAGGCGAGGTCCACACAAACAAGGAAGCTTGTAGTGTTGAAAAAGCACGCAGCTTGATTTTGCCACCATATTTTGGTTAGAGTGCGATGGCAACCTTGATAGTCTTCAGGGAACCTGCCAGCTTGTCAGCAGCCGAGTCTGCACTCCTGAGAGCCACATAGTATTCGTCCCTGCGAACTTGGCATTTGTTGATCTCATCCTCATCGATTTTGGCGTAGAGTGTCTCAAGCCGGGTCTTGCATTCTTCAAGAGCCTTCTTGCATATATCAAGCTCAGAGTTGTAGCCACCCATCAGCTCAGGAGACCTGCTGATTGTTTCAGCTAGCGTTGATTGGGTCACTCAGTATTTAAATGACCTTCCACGTGAAGAAAACAAAATTTTGGATCCGTTGCTTTCAAGGGGCAATGAGGAGGTCTGTAGTTTGGTGTTCCAGCTCATGATGTCGGTGAGTTTGCTGCTGAGCGCCTGAATCTTGCCAGACACCAACTTCGACCATGTAGCGGGCTTTGGCTTTCGCTTGGCAGTCTTGCCATCGTCACCTGCGGATCCAGGTGCCTGGTTCACGCTCGGCGCGGGGCCCTGTGGGACCACTGCCGTTGACGAAGAGCCGTCACGCAGCCTTGACACGCCGAAAGCAGGCCTCCGACCAGGTTCAAACGGCAGGTGTTGGAGTCTTAAATATTTTTGAGAAATGCATTTTCGAGGTCTTGAAAACCACCTGTTAGTAACTTTATGTCAGGGAGCAGGATCTCAGCTGTTTGCTGCGCATCCAGGGAGCCAGAAGCGTTGATGCCACTCTCAATCTTGTCGACTTCTTTGTCCACATACTCCAAGCTGTCGAACACCC
>CAUJNA010003404.1:548011-635401 GCA_963377175.1 Effrenium voratum | reverse complement strand
GCAGCAGCAACAACAACAGCAACAGCAACAGCAACAAGCAGCAACAGCAACAACCACCACAACCACAACCACAACCACAACCACCACCACCACTACCACAACAACAACAACAACCACAACCGCAACCACAACAACAACCACAACAACAAGAACAAGAACAGGAACAGGAACAGGAACAGGAACAAGAACAGGAACAAGAACAAGAACAAGAACAACAGCAACAGCAACAGCTGCAACAAAGCACAAAAGCTTTGGATCCTTTCTTGGCTCCCCTTTACAAAGAAAGGGGTACCCCCTGGAAAAACAAAACAGCAACAATAACCAACAAACACACACAAACACAAACAAAAAACTAGATTGTTCTTGGGTGAGACTCTAGCAAACTCCGAAGTGCGCTTGGCTAAAAGGGTGCGCCCTGTCTTTAGCGGATGGCTGGTGTTCCTTTTGTTTCCCTCTAAAAAACACAACCAAAAGGGTGTTCCCGTAAAAAAGGCACACCCAAAAAAGAAACCAAGTAATGTGAAAATTAGTAAACCCATTTTACTGGGGGGTGTGCTCTCCAGAGACACCCCGCTAAAAATCAACCATGGGGTGTATTGATCGGGGCTCGCAATACCACAGAATTGGGAGCGGCCCAACCAAACTGATTCTCCAAGGTCAAACCCAAGTCTTCCCGGCAGCGTTCCAACCAAGCAGGCTCTCTCGGACATGGGGACCCGGGTAGCCATAAACTGCAAAAAGATTCGAAAAGTCAAGTTTAGGCATCACTCCTGCGCCGAATGCTGGATGAAGCCGCCCCGTGCCCGCAGGATGGCCCTCCTGCCATGGTTCGAGGTCACTTCAAGCGTTGGGCAGCCCGGAATCCAAGAACATCTATCGCGCACTGGGTCTTTGCACGCATCCACTTGTTGAAACTGTTGCAAAGAGAGTTGCTCAAGTTAAACTCAAAGCAAACAAGCAAACAAGCAGACCAAAACTGGTTGACACCCTTGGCCAGATCCGACTGAGCTTTCTGAGGGCACATACTTGTTGACGTCCTTCCAGCAAGCCCGGAAATCTGCAAGCGCAGTTTGGACTTGCAAGCCTGCCGAGTAATTGAAAATGTCTTCGACCTGGTTTCCTATCAACAGGCTCAAGTTTGTTTATGTGTAAGCAGCCAGTCAACCCGCGTAACACATGTCCAGAACGCACCTGGGAGCTGATGTTCATTTAGAAACTTCAAGTGGCGGAGTACAGGCCGCAAGAAAAGGCAAGCCATTCCCAGCTGGGAAACGAGTGGGCCCCCCAGGTCGTCCCAATCCCTACCGCGAGAACCAACAGCCTTTGTATCCCCCAAACTTTTCGCGCCGCTTTTGGTAGGGGGAAACCAGACAGGGGCCACCAAAGCAACACCGGCAAGGTTTGGTGGTTGAAAGGCGAGGAACGCCAACCCGGCGTCCTAAACATGGACTGCGCGAACAGGAGCCCCACGTTGTTTATCCAGAGCAGCACTTTGCCCACAGGCAGCGGCACCAGCGCGAAATGCAGCAAGGCTGGCATGACCGCCAGGTGCCCGTAAGTCCTCAGAGACATGGGTCTGTACCCAACACCCCGTGCTCGCTTGATCATATTCTTATGTACCTGGACCCTCCGAAAGTACTGAAATTTCTGGTCATGTCCGAAAAAATCGTGCATGAACACTGTTTCGAAAATTTAACGGAAATCGCCTTTAGCAGGCTGCGAGCGCTTGTGGTGTTCCTGGATGCACTTGAACACAGTCTTGCAACTTGTGTGGCCCGGCATGCTGATTTGCTTGGGAGCAACATGTGACAGCTTCCTTGCCTCGTTTGCAAGTTTGCAGTTTTCTCAGCCAACATGCAGAAACCGGAAAGGCACGGAAATCGGCGGGAAACGTACGGAAATCGGCCAGAAAAGTGCGGAAATCTGCCGTAAAATTCTGGAAATCTGCGCGGAAATCAGCGGAACTTTTGTTTCGGCCCGTGAGCATGACAAGCTCTAGTGCCGGGGCCGGAGCTGAACGTGAGATTCTTGCAGAGAAAAGTAGTTGAATGCTCCCCTGTCTTTTATTGTAGCCCGCAAGAAAGACAGATTTTGCTCACATGTGTGAGTTTCATGCAAATGTACGGATTTTGCAGACATTCGCAAAAAAAGTGCCCTTGGTTGTCCAAGTATATATAAAAATATATATGTATGTGTCCTTGTCTTTCTCAGATTGTAGCCGTAAAGTAGTAGTAGCAGTAGTAGTAGTCATCAGTAGTCATAGTAGTAGCTGTAGTAGTGGTAGTGGTAGTAGCAGTAGCAGTAGAAACAAGCAGTCTTTTTCAGGTTTCGGCAAGAAAGTTGCCATTTCGAGCACATCTTGGCTGGAGCGGGCTGAAGTGAGCTTCTCAGGAATGTGGAGCCCCTTGGCTCCAATCCACGCGCGTGCGGTTACACGCATTTTTTGTGCGCTTGGTTACACGTTTGTTGGGTGTGCAAGCAACTCCTGCGTGTGGCCTTGCCTGAACTCGCGTGGTTCCAAAAAGCGTGCGCGTGTGGCCTTGCACGCGCGCATCCCTTGCTTTTAACATTTCTACGTCTTAAGTCTTGTGAATCCTCAACCCTCAAAGCAGTAGGTTTGGTGAAGTCAATTGACTTCAGCATATCCCGCTAGCACCCGCTGGCACAGGCTTATCAAGCCGGTCGCTGTGCAGTTACACACCACCCCAACCCCCAACCTCCCCACCCCAGGCCAAAACGCTGATCGGCGCCCCTGTTAAGCACACTCTCAAAACCTCTGTTCTTTGGAACTAACCTTCCGTTCTTGAGGGAGTAACCTTCTGACATTTCAAGTTCTTAAGCTTCAGCTGGCTGTGCGTGCCACAATGCTGGCAAAATAAACACCACCACAAAAACTGCAGCCTTGCAATTTTGATGCGTGCACCACTATCAGGCTCTGCAGTTCAAGCATTTGCCACAGCACGCGCCCACATTGAGCATTGCCAAACTTCTCGGTTATGGTTATGGGTTATGGGGGCGTAAAACTTAGTAAGATACAGTGGACAGTGGGGCACTGGGACAGCGTGATGTAAAGCTTACCAAGATACAGTGGACAGTGGGACAGTGCGACAGCGGGACAGTGGCACAGTGGGTGGGCACAAGCCAGGTCAGTCAGCCCCAGTGAGGCAAACCAGGCATGCCACCTGCCAGGCAAAGGTCAAGTATCAACACAGACAGGTAGCAGATGCGCCCTCGAAACAAGTACATCCAATGCAAGGCTCTGTCTTTGACATCAGGCGCCGCACGGAAGCTCATGAGGCATCATAGTGCCAGTCCTGAAAGCCAGTCCACTATTCACTGGGACAGTGGACAGGGGACAGCTCCAAATCTCAGGTAGAGCTCCAAGGCGTAGCCAGCTCATTGGGGCCAGTCTCTGGCGTGAAGACAAACATGCGGTACACTTCTGCTTCACAGTCGAACAGCATCGACCAAAGATTCTCACTCTACAGCACCTTCAGCCCAGGCACGGGCACGGCTGAACATCGCGCTCGTCAATGTCAGCTTCAAATTCACCGTCGGCGCCGCAAGGAATGGGCTCTGACTTCCACATGTTCGGTGGGGGCCTCACAGGAGCACGTGGTTTCGGTCTCACCGGCACACGTGGACACTCCAGCCGTTTCTGGTCTCACAGGAGCATGTGGTCGCTCAAAGTACTGCGCCTGCCACGAAATCCAGCCCCACATCTGCACTCTCGCAGGCTGCTTCAGAAGCGTGCGCGTGCTAATTTTTAGCGCGCGGGCGCAGCTTTTCAAGCGTCGGAGCACGCAGCGGCTCGGGTCTCACAGGAGCACGTGAGCGCTCCAAACCACTCAAAACAGCGTGCCTGCTACGAAATCCAGCTGCAAAACCCACGCGGGACCTGGCTTCAACTGCACTCATGCAGGTCGCTTCACAAGCATGCGCGTGCCAACTTAGCGCGCGGGCGCAGCTTTTTCAAGCGTCGGAGCACGCAGCGGCTTGGGTCTCACAGGAGCACGTGAGCGCTCCAAGTCACTCAAAATAGTGCGCCTGCCACGAAATCTAGCTCCAGGAAGGACTGGCTTCCTTGTGTTGGGGGGGGGGGGGGGATGGAAAGCACACCCGCTCAAGTGCACCCGCTCAGCACTGCATCCACGCACGCGAAAGCGGAAGCGCACTTGCTCAAGCGCATCAGCGCTGCATCCACGCATGCAGGGGGGGGGGGTGGTGGGGGGGGGATGGCAAGCACACCCGCTCAAGTGCACCCGCTCGGCACTGCATCCACACACGCGCAAGAGGAAGCGCACCTGCATCAACCACGCACTCCTCTGGGAAGGGGTCACCCTCAGCCTCGATGTCCTCCAGCGGCGCCGCGCGCTTGTTTTGCGCATCTCCTTTAAAGGGAGTGCCAGAAGGGTTGAACTCCCGATTGTGCTTCTCCGTCGACTTGTCATAGTCTTGCTTCAGCCTCGCAAACTTTGGGCCCCACTCGTCCAGGGCTTTTTGCCGGAAAGCCAAGTGCCCATCGGCAGTTGGGAAGGTCAAGTGGTAAAGCTTCGTGTCATTCACTGGTGTGGACCCCTCAGGCTGGAAATCGCGAAGCTGATGCCCAGGGATGATCAACAGCTTCCCCCTCACCGTCCTGTCAATGGCTCTGCGTGTGGAGTCCTTCAGCCAGTCCGCGTTGGACCTGCGCTTGTCTTGCTCCTGGTCCCCACGGGCCCAGACACACGTGATCACCATCTCCTGTGGCTCTTTGGGCTTGGATTTGGAAAGACTTTGCACAGTGGACAGGAGGACAGAGTCATCATATGGCAAAACATCCACATAGACAGCGCCATTTTTCGGGTTCACCTGCATCCCTTTCCATAGGCTTTCCTTGAACTTGTTGATCAAGTCAACACCACTGATGTGCTGCTTGAACATCTGTGCCTTGGCAAGGTTTTCTGCAGATGTGGGCGGAACGCCTGCGAATGGCAAGACGAACTCCCCATTTGGCTTCATCTGAACTCCGGCAATCACACGCCTGTGCCAAAGGCTGCTTTTCTCAAACTCGCAGGCCACCTCATTCTCATTCTTCCTTTGGTTGCTCATGCACATCCACATGATGTGGGCGCCAGACCTTGTGCGGCTGGAAATGCTGTCCTGTCCAAACACTATTTGCCCACGGCGAACTCGCAGACCGTGCTCCTCTTGCTTCAGCAACTGCGCGGTGTCATCTTGGGCTTTCTCACAATAAGTGTCATCATGAGTGTGCCCATGGCCTGCTACATTTGGGCCAATCAAAATGGCGAAGGCGCGCTCTGGGCAGTGGGCGCATGCATCTGCAATCACACGCACACATTCCGGGCCGGCCCGGAGGGCAGCAGAGCCCAGGCTCGTGAGGTTCACGATGTACACGGTGAAGGCTGCCGGGGCAGCAATCATCACACTTTCCAGCCATGCAGCCGAGGCTTGCCCCACAAATGGAGCAATGTGCTCACCCTTTGAGAGGAGTTTCACAGGAAGGGTGCCGTCTTGCAGCTCTGCCGCTTTTGCTGTCAACTCCTGATCCTGGGCCCGCAGAAACTCGACCTTGCCGATCCGCTGCGTGGAGCTGTACTCATACAAAGCAGCCTTGTACTTGACCCAGGTCGACTGGTCCTTCTCAAGCTTGGCCTCGAAGAGCCGCAAGGATGCCTTCTCCTGCTGCAATTCTGCTTCCTCCTGCGCCTCATCAAGCTGCGACTGCTCTTTCACAGGCGCATCCCTGCCCAAATGGACACAGATGAAGCGGAAGTTCTGCAATTTGAGGGTGGGATTCATGGGCTTGACCCGGTCAGTAAGCTCTCTCTCAAAACCCTCTCTGCGGAACAACTTCTGAAGGTGCTCGAACTCTTGATTGCTCATCTCCTGCTGCATCTGCGGCCGGAAGTGCACCCACAGGCACGCCTGACGGTAGGCGCTGACGGGGTCACCCACCCGTAGCTTGGACGCACCATAGCGCAGGTTCGGCTTCTTCCTCAAGCGAATGAGATCCTTCAGATTCTTCAGAAAGACCGCAACCAAGTGAAGAAGGAACTCCTCATTCTTCTCCGGGCTTGGCGACAAGATATCTTTCCAAACGCCAGAGGCTTCTTGAGGCATGTCAGCATTCAGGAAGTTGAACATTTTCATGGGGACGGCGCTCTCGGCGTTCTTGTAGTTTTGCCAGTGGTACGCCAGGCCCTTGCGGAACTCCTCTGTCTGGCAGGGAAGGGCGCAAACTACACGAGCTTCCAGGTCACTTATGGACTGACTTTGCACATTGGTCATGGCATTGTACTCTTTCATCTTTCCAGGCAAGCCTGTGGTCACATCGGCGCCCGCCCTTTTCAAACCTTCAGACAAGGTGTGGAAGATCTGGATGGGGTCTGGGCGGGTGCTCTCACTCACTTGGAACTTGGCAGCCAGGGATCTGCACCGCTGTAGCTCATCTGAGGGAGCTGGGTTGTATGTGAACTTCACAAAGAACAATGAACAGAGGACAGGAAGCACATGGCTGACTTCTTCCTGGCAAAGCTGCATCATGGCAAGCAGGACCACCTTTGCAGCCAAGACCCTGGTAAAGCCCACACTCAATCTCACTGAAAAGTCAGTGATGGTCTGCCCCGGAACCTCGTGGAACAACACAGCAACTGGACTCTGTGCCGAGTTGAAGGTGTTCTCCAAAATGGAAAAGGCAACCTCGAGGATGCTCACCATGTTCGACCTTCCTTTGACAGCTGAGCTGTCAGCATGCCCCAATGCCCAAATGGAGAGCCATCCGTCCACAACCTGCATTGCTGCAGGTGCTGCTGGCGCTTGTGTGACTGCTACTGGGGGCACCCAACCTGGGCTGAGGTGCCTTGCAGTCGTGAACAAGCTCTGCAAGCTTGCCTTGAAGGCAGGGTCTGGAAGGCTGGAGGCCAAATAGTCAATCACATGGAGGCAGTCAGTGGCCTCTGGATCTTGCGAGCCTGAGAAGGTCTGTGCAATGATTCCCTGCAGCTTCTTCACGACCTGCTTCGAGTCTGCGCTCTCCATCCACCCGGTGTGCGCCATGGCTACCGGGCACCTAGCTACGACGGCGCACAGTGCACAAAGGATTGCTTCACTCACTATCTTGAAGCCTATGAAGGCACAATCAAAGCACAATCGCGCATGAGCATTGGCACAGGCAACTGCACAGGCAAGCGCGTGTTTTCCTATTCCCGATTCTGCGGTGCGCGGTGAAACCTAGCCAGCAGTTGCCAGGATGTGTCTGGCAAATGTTCATAGTACATGTTGCGGGTCAATGGCACCTCAGATCTCTCAGGCGGCGGCCGCCCAAGCCACACCAGGGGAGGTGCTTCCTCACTGGTCTCTGCAGACTGGCCTTGCTCCAACAGCGTAACTTTCTCCCGGATGCGCGCCACACTTCTGGCAAAGTCATGAGGGAGGCCCTCCAGAGTGTCCGCCAACTTCGTCAATGTTGCCAGCCGCTTTTGACTGGCTGCACCTTCTGCCAAGTCACGGCAAGGACCTGGGACAGTGGACAGCGCACTGTCTATCACTCTTTGCCGTGGCAAAGCCAGCACTGGTGGCAGAAAGCTGGCCCCATGCATTCTGCCCTTCGTCATTGCAAAAACGTCATGGTCATGCCCCTGGACACCGGCTCTGTCTTGTGGAAGATTCTCAACTTCTCTTGGCGACAGGTGGCACCGGCACTTGTAAACAAAAGAATGGGCGCCAAGCCGGCCTTGTCTGCTCACAAAGCAGCCCCGCAGTGAGACCCCAATCTTCCCCAACCACTGGTCGAAGTTTCTGACGTGGTGCACCTCATCTACGAAAAGCTCTTCGCCCTTTTCCAACTTCATCTTCTCCCTGATCAGCTCGGCCAAATCTTCTGGCAGCTCAAAACGGTGGGGACGCAAAACAGTGGACAGGAGCATGGAAAAATAGTGATCGACGTCCTCATGTGTGTGTCCGACTGTCAGGAAATTCATAGTGCAAGTCAAGAACTTGCCCTCCGACGCCAAGTGCGCCAAGAACAGTGGCACAACTGAATTCTTGTTCTGCGCAGTGGTATTGTCGGCTTGCACGACAAGATGGAAAAGGTCTCCCTGTCCTCTCCGAAATCTGCATGACCCGGTCAATGCTGCGGCACAGCAGTTCGCATGTTGAGGATGCGCCGTGGTGAAGAGAGTCATCAGACAGGAACACATTGCTGCACCACCCATGACAGAGGACAGCGGACAGAACCACCCTGGGACGTTCCAGATTCTCCAAACAAGCAGGCTTGCGGTGAAATGGATACTGAGGCCAGCTTGTCTTGCACTGATCCATTCTAGAATAATGGTTAACACATCCATGCTGGCCCGCGATGCCCATCTAAGGCTCCATTAAATCAACCTGTCGTGGTACTGAGCACGAAGATGCTCACGCCACTTGCATGCTAGAGCCATCTTCTCTGCAGGCGGCTTTCTCTTGCCTTGGATGCTCTCCCGAAACTGGTGGCACTCGTTGCACTCCTTGTGCTGCGACCTTTTCCGAAACCTCAAGACATGCGACCACTTCCCGGACCACATCCGCCAGAAGACCGACCATGACGGAGTCTTGATTGAGGAGTGTCCTGCGAAGGCCTGCACCGCCTCACACCAAGCCTGGAACTGCCAATAAAGCCCAGGGTCCAGAGCTTGCTTTGTGTACTCATTCACCTCAGCTCCTTCTGCCTTTACAAGTCAAAGCATTGGCTCATCCAATGACACACTATGCCAGACCAGCTGGCGGGTGCGTGCTGAGGAGGGTGCCTCTACAGGCACCACAAGGTCGGAGCAGAGTGGCTTTTTCCACGAAGACAGCCGTGCGCTTTCCACCAGTGACAGTGGACACGGGACCATCAGTGACAGTGGGCAGATCTGAAACGCTGGCCTCTTCCAGTGCTGGACACCCGAACTGCCATTGCCCTTCTCGCCTGTCACAGGTGGAGTTTTCCAGCTCATTTTTGAGCCAAAATACCTACAGGCAAGAACTGCAACGCCCGGCCACCTTCAGCCGCCGGCCGAGGAAATGACAAAAGTCATTTACTGAGCTGGCCCCTGACACCCCCCCACGCGCCGGCGAAATAAATGACGTTGTAAACAAATGACTTTTAGGCTTGGAATTTAAAGCCCCCCCACAGCAAAGCAGCCGGCCGCGCCTGAAGTCATTTGAAGTTGGAGCGCTGGCTTATACCGGTCAGGTAGGGGCCTGAGACAAGGGCAAACGAAATGTGCAGCCGGCGGCGAAACAGAAAATGACATGTGAAACGGCTGGCTGCACATTTCAAATCCCTCTGTTGCCGGCCCCCTGGTGGGTCATAGCAGCCGGCGATGCAAACTCAAATGGTGTCTGAGGCGGCTGGTGCCTGGCCCAGTGAGGCAGCAAAATGCCGGATGTCGGGCGGGGACATTGATAGCTAAAATCAAGCATCATGTTCATTAACCCAATGGCAGGTTCTATGTTTACCTGTGGCTGCGACAGGTTCCGGGCAAGGTGTCATGGTGGAAAACGCACAGTGGAAATTGGACAGTGGACAGTGGGTGGTTGACAGTGGAAAGTGTAAACTGGCAGCACAGTGTAGAGTGGACAGGGAACAATGGACAGTGTACAGAGGACAGCGCACAGAGGACAGTGTGCAGTCGAAAGTCCCGAGCTCATCCTTGCTAATCTACACGGCAAAATGCAAACATAAAATCTTCTCTACGAAACAGCCAGGTGTCCAGCAGGTTCTATGTTTACCTGTGGCTGCGACAGGTTCCGGGCAAGGTGTCATGGTGGAAAACGCACAGTGGAAATTGGACAGTGGACAGTGGGTGGTTGACAGTGGAAAGTGTAAACTGGCAGCACTGTGTAGAGTGGACAGGGAACAATGGACAGTGCGCAGAGGACAGCGCACAGTGGACAGTGTGCAGTCGAAAGTCCCGAGCTCATCCTTCTAACTTTATCGGTGAATGGGCTGACAAAGCCAGCACTGCCAGAATTGCCCCTGATGCCGCGCCTGGAAGGGCGGCATAGGGCCAGCTCACCTGAGATGGCTGCACAGGCATGTGAGTGCTGCTCTGTAATGAATGCATGGCGTGAACCATGAGCAATCATTAAGTCCTTTGAAGCTCCTTTTGACACGATGTCCAAGGCTGTGTCTTGCGAAACTGCTTCAGTCAGAATGCCCAGCGCGTGATCGATCACTGCTGGGCACTCAATTCAAAAAGCTTCCTGTTCCCCTTCCTCTGCTCATCTGCCAAAAAAAGCCACACTGTGCATCAACAGCTTTCTGAGCAAAAGGGCTGGCAACTAGTTACTATCAACAACGACTCCCATGCACACATGGACATGGGACAGTGGACAAAGGACAGGGGAACAAAGAGCTAATGAGCCAATCCGTTGCCTCTCAAACGCTCACATGGCGTACTGGCGTGGGATAAGTTGGAAATCGCCACGGTCCTCTGTCCAGTAGTACCTGACGGAAAAACTGACAAAGGTTTGTCAAGGAGCCTGCAATGCCCCCATGCACAAAGTGAGACTTGGGAAACAAAAGAATGACTCAGCCCCGAGCCCATTTCCGTAGCTCCAGACCCAGCCCTGCCACGAGTCCATGGACGGGCCCCGGGCCGTCCAGTGCGGCATGTTCCTCTCATTCTGCGAAGCAAATGCCTCGAGCACTAGAGTCAGGGAAGTGATGCACAATGCGCACTTGGACACCTTGGTTCTCTTGCCAGCCTGGTTGGTCAGGAACTCTTGCAGGGCGGCTGGGTACTTGAGGCACCGCCACATGTGAAGCTTCTGCGGCTGGCACCCAGGAGAGGTCGGCGGCTTCTGAAGATACAGGAAGTGCGCAAACCATTGGTCGCCTTCCTGCAGAACACAGCTGGGCTACGCATGTCTGCAAAGTGTGGCCTACACTTTCCCGGGTCCTGCTTGTAGAGCCCAGACATGATAGAGTAAGTCGAGAACTTCATCATGTTGATCGGGACAGGCTTGCAGTCAAAGATGATGAACTGCCCCTTCAATGTGGCCAGGAAAAAAGTGTGTAACCCAATGAAAGGCATGTGTCAAAAAGAAAAAGCAATATGCATCCACATACTTACAGGGCCTGAAACTTGCTGACCCCAGCCGGCCTCCACTGTCTCCCCCATGACCTTGTACAGGTTCAGCTGGTCCATCTCGTTCAAGATGAAAACCCAGAAGAACTGCCCCAAGGACTGCAGAAAAACCGTCATCCGGGGCTCCTGGCAATGCATTATCACAACGAACCAGCCAACCGTGTGGAATGCTGTGGACACGCATGGCACATGTCCTTCAGGCCAAAGAACTGCTCAGCGGGCAAAGGAATGTTGGGCTCAACCAAGTGCTGAAACTCGCCCTCCTTCATGAGACCTGCAAGCCAACAAATTTGGGACACGGACAGTGGACAGTATGGACAGTGGACAGTGGACATGGGACATGTATGCCTGCATGAGCTATCAGCTTGTTGCTCTACTTACCCTGCCTTCATCCAGAATGGTCAGAGTAACACCCTCCGGAAGGTTGGCCGGCGTTTTCACTCCAGCCAGGGCTTTGTTCCGCGCGGCCAAGTTAAACCGCTCACGGGAGGCACTGCCACCAAAGTGGTCGGTCCCCGCCTTCAGAGTCAATCTCACTGGTCATGCGTTGGCCACACAACAATAGCTCTATTCTTAAACTATAACAAGCTGCCATGAAAAACACTCAAGACCAACACATGCTCAAAGATATCTCCTGGCCTGCTGGACAGACTCCACATGCTGCCATTCCCCCAATGCCCGGAGCATTGTCTTTGCACCAGCGCAGGCGTCAGCCAGATGGGTCTGAGAATTGCAACTCGTGTCCTAGCCTGGGTCACCTGCTCCCCCAGCCCCTTCTTCTCAATCAAGTTCCCTGGGGATGCATGGCATCGCCTGGCTGCTGCAACCTCGTCACCCGTAAAGAACGGCTGATCCTGCCATGCCACTGCCCAAGCAACGCGAATGAACTCAAGCTAGCCACATGACAATGTGCCCGGCGTCCTCTGAATTGAACCGCTGGTGCTGAGGGTATGTGAAAGTCTCCACATCGAAGCCGACAAGAACCCGCAGGAGGTTTTCACTGGGGTTGTCCCCGACCACCAGGCCAGGGAGATGGCAAGTTGAGTTGTCCTCACACAGCTCCAGCTGCCTGTGCCACGGAAGCCGGATGAGCTGACCCAAGAAGGTCTGGTCTGCGCCACGAAGATTCAAGAACAGTCCCTGACAGATCACGCGAGCAAAGACAGTCAGGTCAAGCTGCTGAAGCATGCAATGCGCAGTGGACAGCACAGTGGACAGCTGACAGTGCCGCGGAAAGAAACAGTGGACAGTGGACAGTGGACAATGGACAGTGGACATGAAACTGAAATAGTGGGCAACGCCAACGCGCTTAAGCAGCCGACCAAAAAAAAACATGCTGAAACTTCAGGCCTTCTTCGCGGACTCAGAAGATGAAGTTTTCAAGGCCTCCTGCACAGCCTCCTGGCAAAGCCAAGAAGTGGAACTTTCAACCAACCTGATTTGCTAGGGAATGCTGGCTATGTCCACACTCAACCCTGCCAGCCTCAACTGCACTTTGCTGGCGCGGGCGCTTCTTTGTCTGCTGGGTGCTCAGAACCTCCTGATGACACCACTGGCCACTTCTAAGCTAAAATGCATAATGCGATGTTGAAAGCAACAAGTCCAACCAGGCGGCTGCAACAGCTGTTCACTCAATGCAGCACTGGTTCACTCAAAGGCTTGGCCTCCTTCCAGGCCAGGAACATGCCACGGATCTCAATGCCCCCGCGTGAGAACGAAATGCGCTCCTAGGACAAGGTGACTCTGCCCAACCGTCTCAACTGACATGGGCTGACTCACCTTTGGAAAAAAAAAAAAGAGAGACAACTTGGAAACAGGACGCGCTACCCCTGCTGCCGACCCCTGCTGCCGCCAAGCATCCCGCGTTGCAAGTGTCACCTGCGCATTGCCCCTTGTGTCCGAAGACTTCTCCTCCTCGACTTGGGACTGTGCACAGTGGACAGGGGACAGCACCTGGTGGCTCAGTGTCCTTCGGCTCCTGCACCTTCGAGACTGAGTCCTCTTGCACCTTCGGCTGCCCTGCTTCGCCCACCACCTCCCATGTTCCAGACCCTGTCATGGCAGTGGCCGTGGCCTGAGCCTCCAATGGCTGGCTCTTGGTATCTTGCTCCTTCGTTCCCCTTGCTCCTTCCTCCATTTCTCCTTCCTTCGCTGCCTCAACCCCCATTTTGCCCTTCATCGACTGTTCCTCCTTGGCCTCTTGCGTCTCGCCCTTCTCACTCTTCTGATCGGCATCCTTCAAGTGCTGATCCTGAGCTGTGGACTTGGCCTTGGCCCCACGGGAAGCTGCCTTTTCTTTAAGGCTCTTGATGCATTTGTGAGTGCTTGGGCCCTTAAACCGGACCTCTTCTTCCGACGAACGCCCATAGTCCGCAGCTGGAACCTGCGCAGGTGAAGCGATAACGACGCATGTCCTGTGGCACAGTGCGACCCAAATGCCCAAGTGAAATGTGTGCACTTGGAAAGTTCGCACTTGGGCCCCCACCTCATGCTCGACTGCACTGGTTGAGCTCGCCATCGGCCACAACGGACGGCTGTTGAAGGCAAGGTGAGGTGAAAAGGACAGTGAACTTTGGACAGACTTGAGCCGAAACATTGCGCAGCCTGAATCCAGCCAATGCCAATTTCACACGCAACACATCCACCGTCAGTCAAAGCTCCCATGGAAGGAAGACTACACTGAGGTGCCCGCTTGGTCAACTGCGCGGGCGCCCGCAGCTGGCTATCATCGCAACCTGGATGACTGAACTCTGCAAACTGAAGCGCGAAGTGAAATGACAGAACCTTTGAATCTCATCTTGGAACACTGGCCGCAGCCCCCCGCCTTCAAGTCTGCAGGATTTGCTGCGGCTTTCCAAGCCTGCAGGGGTGGCCAACAGTGTGACCACATCAGCACATCCTACACAAACAGTGCAAGAGGCGAAGGTCTGGAGCTCAGGAGTCAACAGAACACTGAACAGTGAACAGTGGACCGTGGACAGTGTGCCGTGTTTTTTTTTAAACAAAACAAACTTCAATTGAACGCAAACATCAAGTGAATATAGAAATTACAAAACGTGACAGTGAACATGCGTGCTTGCAGAAGTTGGCAGCCACATTGTGGCCAAATGGTTCAGCAGTTGAGGTTGAAACCTTTACAGGCAGCTCCGAGTCTGCCATCAGTGACATCATACTGCGCCTGATTTTTTTGGGCCACCTCCATACAGTCTTCCATGTTTTTCCTTTGCACTGTGAGTGTTCTCCTTAGCCTTATTTGCTCCCTGGATGCCAATGGCTGCTCGCAACCCGAGCGTCACAATCAGTGTCTACCTGAATGTCTACCATTGCCAACTCTTAGGTCTTGCTCCCCGCAACTACAGGCAGCAGGTGCCCCGGTCTAGCCGACTAGACTAAGTGTGCGCATGCAAGGATGCAGTGGCTGGCTGGTGTAGCACTGTGAGCCTGTCATTACCACAGTAGCGGCAGGAAGTATTTGGTCAATGCACGCTGGTTTTTTTGGCAAGGGAAAAATCCAGCGACGGATGCATCATGTCGGAAAAGCCCCGGCGCGACACTTGAAAACAACATGAAGGCAGGGAAAATCACATCAGGGAACTTTGACAGCAAGTTGATATCTGTGCAAGATGCGCAGGCTCAGCGTTTGGAGCATGCATTGTCCAGTGTGTGCATTTCCTCATGTGGCTGTTTGGCTCAAATGAAGTCGGCTAGCACTGCTTAGCTTTGCCAAGTCGGAACACCGGCCCCCACAGACCCGTTCCTCACCTCTGATGGCACCAAAAGCAAAACAGAAAGCTGGCGGAGCGCAGAAAGTGAAACGGCAGAAGGCTGGCGAGTCAAATGTTCGCTGTCCTCTGTCCACTGTGCCCCTCGGGCTGGCAAATCAAAGAGAACCCCTTGGAACAAGGGCAAGAAAATGGGGAAGTCTGATTTGCAGCACCTGTTTGTCCCCAAGGAAGAAGTGCAGTTGTTCCTAGCAGTCACTCTCTGGTTTGCAGGGCCAAAGTATGCTCTGGTGCTTTGGCTTACGATGGTCACTAGCCGCCGCATCTCGGAGACTCTGCGGCTTCACGCGGAAGACTTTTACTTGAATGGAGGACCCCACCATGACTCTCCTCATGTACTGTTTCTCAAGAAGAAGGAGGAGAGCAAATTTGCTGGGAATGGTAAGCTGGGTGCAGACACAGTGGTCGCGCGCCTTGCGCAAGACGCCAGTGAGACCTTGCAAGAGATCATGAAGTCCAACATCGAGCGGTGCGTCCTGCCAGCACTCAGGCAGTAAGAGGCATCACACTCATCACTCTTCGAATCCCCGGAGCACCACCCCTTGTCAACAAAGCCTTACGCATGGCCAAGTAGTGGCCGCCTCTTTCCTGCCTCCACGAAGAAGGCCAAGCGCCCATGGATGGCCAGGCAGAGTGTGTCCTTGGCATTGAGCCGGGCTCGCAGGGCAATGTTTGCCCTCACAGGCAAAAGAAGATGGAATGGAGACTTCATGGGGTCTCATGTTACAGTGCATGGTGCAACACGTCACACTGCAGCAGCACTGTTGATGGGTGGGAAAGCGACTGAACCTGCAATCATGGAGATACAGCAAAGGCATGATGTGGGCACTTTTCGGAGGCACTATTGCCATGCGCAAGAAAAAGATGTGGTCGAGGCATTGGAAAATGCATCGTTGCCAGTGTCTTTTCAGGCAAAAAGCCTGCAGGCTGTGGATCACCTAGCCTGCCAAACTGCGCCTGCTGGGGGTAATGGTTCCTGCCCAGCAATGCCAAAACCCCCAACAACGGAAGTGAAGAAAGGAAGTTGGGATGGAGATGGTAAGAACACTGTCCCCTGTCCTGTGTCCAATGGTGACACTTTCTCAGCAACTGCCCCCGCGCAAGCATCCAGCGCAGCCAGGGATGACCCTCTGCCGGCCATGCAAGATTCGCCTAAGTGCAGCCGAAATGCCTGGCGAAAGAGGAAGCGGCGTGATGGCTTGAAAGCCTGGCAGGCGAAGCAAGATGTTTCACCAGGCTGTGGCTCTGCCTGAAATTAACTGAATCATGAAGCGCCGGCCAAGCCGGGCCTGCTGCAACCGATCTGGCCTGAGACAAAAACGGCCACTTGCGCGACACTGTGGCACACAGACAAAACCCAATAGCAAAGTTAAGCATAGCTGCAGCCCCTGCTTTCAAAGAGATACCAACATGGGATGCCCCTGCGTTTTGTTGGCCCGCCATGCCCCTTGCAGTCTGCTGGCCACTTGGCCCCTGCAAGTTTGCTGGTGTGGCGGGCCCGCGCAGTTTGCTGGCACTCCCTACATTCAAAAAACAACCATGTCAACTGTGCTGAATGTTGATTGCATTGAGCAGGTATTCGGGGGCAAGGTAGTTAGGACAGGCCATGCGCAACTTTTTCCGGACTCAAAAGTCTAGGGTCTACCCTAGGATTTTTTGCATTTTTTGAATAAGCGCCTCAAAACAGCCATTTTAAAACATTTTTTGAAACAGTCTAAACACATTTTGATAAATATTTTTTTAGTACTGCATACCAAAACAAAAATTGAATTATTTTTTGAAAAATTCAATACACCTAAACATGTTTATTTTCAAAAACACACATTTTCCAAAATATTTTAGAAAATATATTTTTTTCAAAAGAGATAAATATATATATCATTTTAAGAAGAATTATTCAATAAGAAACAACATTTTCAATAATTCAATGAGAAGACTAATAATTAATCAGTTTTCAAATTTTGATATTCCGGAGTTGCGCATGGCCCGCCTTGTAGGATTTTATCTTCAATATATAAAACGCTATACTTACATTATAATTATAACATATAAGGGTATAAATGTTATAATCATAGTATGGTTATAATCAAAATCATTCCCCGATTTTATCAAAACTCATCACAGTTTCCAATATCAAACTACTAGGTATTTTATATAGGTCTTGTTGCTAAATAATTCTAATAAATTCATATTATTAGAATTATCTAGATTTTAATTTCCAACCATTACATATTTATCATCATCGCCCTTAATTAGTTTATAATATTCTAATGTTTGTTCTTTTGGACTTTTGATTTGTCCCTTATTTAACATATCGCAGTATTTTTTACGCTTGGTATCATAATCACCGCTAGGTCTGCCTATCCCTTTCTTTTCAAAAATCTTATTCATCTTCTCCTTCTCTTCGTTGCTTTGTTGTTCGCGTTCAACTGGTTTCATTTTGTCATCAATGGATTTAATCATATCATTTAAGTTTTTGATATTTTTACCAATTAATGTTATCTTCTTCATTAAATCATTAATAGTATAATTCTCATTTTCAGACATTACTATATATTTATTTAGATAATTATTTATTTAATTATATATTTATAAAGTGCAATTATGCTAAAATCTACTCTTTAAATACTAATTTTTCATCATTTGTTTAACAGTTTCCTGTGTTTCGTTTTCATTATTATCGGATGGTGTTGCTTGCCTACCAAATTTAAAAGTTATACTATGGACATCAGTTTCTAAGTTGATACTGTCTTTAGTTTTATCAATATTCATTTTCTTATCATTTTTACTTATTTTGAAACTTGTTGGAATACATGAACATTTACAACTTTTATTATTTTTTATTTGTAATTCATTCTTAAGTTCTAACATTCTTTTGCATGTAGGACAAACAACCTCAATAACTGATGTTTCTTTAACAATTTCTTCATCAGTTGATGAAACACTTAAACCTGTCTTATTCTTTTTGTTTTTCTTTTTTGGCATTTATATTAATATTTATATTTTTAATATATTGTATCAAAAACTTAATTAATTCTAAAATAAAATAACATATTTTTTTACATCTATTATCAGTTATTAGTACTTGTTCTATATTCTCCATTTCATCTATTATATTAATATAATCTGTATAACTCCTTTTCATATTAAATAATAAGATAAATTATTTTTCATTTCTGTCTTTCTTTTCTTGTAAAGTTTTTTCATTGTATCGTCTTTATTCCATCTATATTCTACAAATTTCTGATGATATTTTGAATTTAGATGTTTAAATAAATATTTGTCATCATAAGTTTTACCACAACTGCAATGGATAATAGTCATATAAATAATAAGATAAAATATTTATTTAATCTTATTATTTTCATGCATGATAGAATATTCGGAGGGCACAGCACTTGGGGTTTTCATTGCACACGCGAGAGAGATACAAACTAATTAGCTTCAATGCTCATTGATTGAAGAAATGGACAGCCTGTTCCATTTTTATGATATTCGCCACCAGCATATCATAAAAATGATGTTCCATTTAATATTAATTACAAGTTAATTTTTAAATATAATTTTCTATATATCTTTAATATCAACTATGACAGATGTTCCAATAATAAAACCAATAAACATAACTGAATATGAATTCAAACAATCTAAATATGAGCACGTGCCAAAATTACCATTTAGAAGTATTATAGTTGCTTCTTCGACAGGCGGTAAGACTGTCCTTATTCAAAATTTAATATTGAATGTTTATAGAAATTCATTTGCAAGAATATTTATATTTTCCCCCAGCGTCCATAACGACCCTACATTTACAGAAGTTAAAAAATATATCAGGGATGAATTGCACGTGGATGATGAAAAAGAACAAATTTATTTTGATAATTATAATCCAAGTGATTTAGAAAATGTAATTGAAAGACAGAAGAAAATAATTAATTATATGAAATCTAAAAAGATAAAGAAACTGCATTCAATATTAATCGTTATAGATGACCACGCAGACGACCCTAAATTTGTTAGATATAGTAAATTATTACATGGATTATTTACAAGAGGTAGGCACGATGCAGTAAGTGTAATTTGTTCAACACAAAAATATAATGTTTTAGCGCCTATCATTCGTTTAAATGCCAGTTCATTATATATTTTTAGGTTGAAAAATGCAAGTGAGTTAATGAGTTTTATTGAAGAAAATAGCGCCATTGTTGATAAACAGCAATTATTAGATATGTATCATCAAGCCGTTAATGACGCACCTTATAGTTTCTTCTACGTGAATATGAATGCTAAAGACATTAACAAAATGTTTCATATCAGATTTGAACAGGCGTTTCAAATTACGAATGATGAATAAAGATATTCTAATTTAATATAATATAATAATATGTCAATGAAACTATGTAGATGTGGTGGATTTTATCGTAGAGGTAATTATAATTTTCATACTAATTCTTGGATACATAAACTTTATAAAGTGTTAAAAAGACGACCAACAGACGAGGAATTATTAAGATTTCAAAATAATTTTGTTGATGAAGAAGATTTAATAGATGATATAAGTAGTACTACTTCAACAACAATACCAGAGGATAAAATGACAGATTATGATAGTAATTAATAATATTAATGTATGTTAATATTATCAATTTAGAATAAAGAATAGCTACATAAATTTAAGGCAGGTAATTTATAATATATTTTATCTTTTTTACATTCATTAACTTTTTCTAATTTATTTATTATTGCTTTCAATGAATTTATTTGTAGAATATCAATTCTTGACATTTCACTTATCGTATTTACATCTATATCTTTTATTACTTTAATAGCCTCTTCATCATCAATTTCTACTGGTTTTGATTTACTTGAACCCATTATATATAATATTATTTAGATTTTAATTTTTCAAAATTGAAATGTTGGTTTTCTTCTTCTTCTTCGTCTTCAGTTGGTGCTGGTATTTCTGTTGGACTTTCAGATGAAGAACTATGAACAGTAATAGGTGGAGAACTATGAACACTAATAGCTTCATTTGATGAATTGCTACTGCTACTTTGTGCATGTCCTGCTGTTATTTGATTGACTAAATCTGCGATATTTATAGTTGTTGCAATTGCGCTATGCGATAAGTTTAATATGATATCTGCTACTGTAGCGCCGTTGTGTAGCATTATTTCTATCATTTTTGTCAGTTTGAACTTCTTTTCTTCTTCATCGCTGTCATCCTCGTCTGGTGGTTTCTTTGGCGGTGGTTCTGGCGGTTTGTTGTTGTCAAGCATTTTAGTAAAGGCTGACACCATTGCGTCGCGTTGGTTTTTCAGTGTTTGTGTTGCTTGTGTTCTTGTTGGCTCATTTCTTTTGTATGTGTTGCGCCAAAAGTTTTTAAGCATTATTTTAAACATATTGTCCTGGTTTTCCTTTACCTTAAACGCTTCAAATGTCACATTTAATGGTTGGTCTGTATCATTGTATAACTTTTCTTGAGTCTCTCTGGTTTCTGTGGCGATTGTATCTGTGTTGGTTGCAATGTCAATAAATTCTCTCGGTATGCCCTTTTTCATCAATTTCGGTGGTTGTATTGTTGTTGAAGTGTTTGGTTTCATTAGGTTATGTATTGTAAAACTGTCGTCATCATATTTATCATTGAATTTCTGCTTCTTTCTTTTCAGTATATTTTTCGTTAATATTATCATTATTATTATTTATATTTTTATTTCTTACCTTTGCCCTTAAAACTTGCCTTGAGTTCTTCTATTCTACCTTTGCCTAAATTTACTATCCACCCGCCATTATCAATAGTGTCTAAAATCATATCTACTAAATATTCTTTGTACGTTCTCGCCTTGCCTCTGCCTTTGTGTTTCAATTCTTCTTGTATTTCGTTTTCTTGTGGCACTTGAATTCCTCTTAAATAAAATTGAAATTTAATATCATTTACTGTTAAATTAGGGTTTTCTTTCCAGTAAGCAGGACTAATATTATTATCTATTGTTGTTTTGAACAATGGAAATAATGGCAATGGCGGCGGCTCTTGTGGCGTTGAACTTGATGCTCCTGTGGCTTGATATTCTACTTGGGCATCATCTCCGCCTGAAATTGGCGAACCTTCGTATTCTAATACTGGGAGATTATCCGGTACTGTTCTTGTTGTTGCCGATGGTGCTGATTGTCTATTGCCTAGCATTCTTTGAAAAATTGTTCCACCCATTTCTCGTAAGTTTGATGCCATTGCTTGGCTCACTTCATTTACTCTTTCTTTTGTTGCTGTGGTTAGTTCTTGTAGCCTTGTATCTACCATTGCCTCGTGTTGTCTTGCCGTTTGTTGTGGTGTGGAAAAATCATATTCATCATTTATTGCATCAGCGTTTGCTTGGACTGGTGTTTCTGCATTCATTTTGTGAACTGCATAAGTATGCCCGTTTCTGCGTGCTTCTTGTTTCATCATTGCCTCTCTCATTTGTCTGTCTAATATTCTCATCTCTTGGTCTTTCAATAATTCTAAATGGTCGCTTCCATCAAAAAAACTACCCTGAGGACTTGCTTTGAAGAATGTAGCATCTCGGTTAGGTAGTTTTCCCGTTATTAAATCATTTTCGCCAATTAGACCTACAATTTCTTCATAAGTAGGTCGTCGTTTCAATCCAAATTTTGCATATGGATTTATTAATTCTAGACTTGCTGTAGTTGCCATATTTATTATAATAATAGTTAGATTATTAATATTATTATAATAAATCTTAAGTAAATATTAACTTTTTTGTATCTTCATACCATTTATTTAAATGTTCTTTTGTTGCATGTGGCAAGTTAGGACGATATAATTCACCCATCATCCTATCCAGCTCATTTACATAGTTTGCTCTCTTATTTCCTTCGTCAATCTTTTTCCTTAATGCTACTGATGCTTCTTGTGAGTTTCTTAACTTCATTTGTTCGTGTAAGTGTTTTAGATACTCATTATCTTTCATATCAAATGGACTATATTTAATTTGGGAGGATTGTAAGAATATCTTACCTTTATTTTTCTTATTATTTCTTTTGTGAAATTTATACATTATATATTTATCATAGATTTTAATTTTAATCATAGAGCAGACTTCCGGATTCGCGTAATTCCAGAACAGACTCCGAAATCATATGCACAAATAATTCTCGCACATCTTCATCGGTTGTAAATGACTTGTTTGACCCTTTCAATTTAAAAACGAGTAAGCCTCCTTGTTTCGTATTCTGGCCTGTAAAATTGGTGTCTTGCATTTTCTCAAATGATATACCAATTACAAATTTATCTTCTCTAAATCGCTTGTAGGAAATACTAAAGGCATCTTGGTCAGGGTTCAAATAGTGTAATGCTCGTTTTAAATAATATGCAGTTTCTGCCATTGATTGACATTCAAACTCTGGATATTTCTTATTATTAATTTGTAATTGCCAAGTCAAATCTAATTCAGAATTTTGAAAGCCTTTACCGCGGAATTGCGCACGGGTAAGATTACCATCGCCATCCACAGCATCTGGGTTTAAACCGTCAAAGATTCTTGAATTAATCATAGGATTGTAAAAGTAATTCCATCGCTTGTAAATATAATTATCGTGTCTGTAGTAATTATTATTATCAGCATCTACACCTGCTCTTGGTGGGCGATAGAGAGTAATAAAACAACCATTTAATTTAGAAGCGGATTTAACAATGTTCATATTAATTTCAGTTCCTGCCGCGTTGAATGATTGTGTCATAGTGTGATACATTGGAAATACTAATTTCAAACTTTGACCCTCTAACAAATGTTTTACTATATTATTGTTGACCGTGTTGTCCAATTGTATTACCTCAGCTCGTATGATTACATTATTTAATTCCCACAAGGTGCTGGTATCTCCAGTTGTGAAATAATAACCGTTGGCATCATTTTGAGTATTGGCATCAGTAACGGTAAATGGTGCAATAACTGGTGCATGTTCGTCTGATACAATTGTAAATTCCAGTTCAAGGGGAGCATAACGAAGAGGTAAATAATAATTGCTTTCTAACAGTCCGCATACTGGTTTATGTCCTAATCGCATATAACCATTAGCGCCGGGTATTCCTGCTACTGAATGGCGAGTATATCGTGCTGTTAAATCTCCCCAATTGTTATGGTCTTTTGTAGTTGAAATTGTAACTTCCGCAGGGTCGGCGGCGGGATTGGTTCGTGTATTAACATCTAACATTTCTGCCAGTCCAGTAGCATAAGTATGTCGCCAGTCATCATCCCAACGAGGATTAGCCCCACCTTCTAAATCGTCCATATCTCTGGCATCTTGACTTTTAAAAGAATTATACAATTCACAATGTCTATTGTATTCAATAATATCCTGAACCTGTTGTCCGCCTACTGTGCATCTATACCGACTGAAGAAGGATGATAAATTACCTAACGGTCGTAAAAAATGACTTCGTGTTCCGTCGGTGTTTTGAAGATTTGCAAATAAACGAATACTTGATAAATCAATATATGTGTTGTCTTCTCCTGATATATGAAATCTAATTTGTTTATTACCCGCTTTCGGGTTATAAACATTACTACCCGATGGAAAATAATTAACGTGTCTTCTGTCTGTGATGTATTGTGCTGTTTCTGGAAGTCCAAAATTTAACGAGTTAATCATTGTAGTTTCACTTTCTGCAATTATATTATCCATTACTTATATATGATAAACTTAGATTTTATTTTTTTATTTTTATATTTTTCTTATGTGGAAGCATTGTAGTAGAATTGTTTGAAGTTGTATTTTTTATAGTATTTATTAGATAATTATTTTTTGTATCAACTATATCTTTTAAAGTATCATAATCTAAAATTTTATATTGTTTATCGTATTTTGTAGGTTCTTTTGTCAGTTTCTTTCTAATGGAATTTTGTTTTGCTTGTCTTTATTTCTAAACATTATTATTAATATTATTGAGATAATGTTAGTTCAGTTATACGCTTTATACAATCTTCTAATTCGTCTCTATACTTATACAAATAACTTAAATCATCTTCATCTAATGGAATTTTCTTTTCTTCTTGTTCTTTTAAAAAGTCGGTATAATCAACTCTACTATAATCTGTATAATGTATTTTGTTATTTTCTGGATGTAATTTTAAATAATCATTTTCATAATTAATAATTTCACTATACATGCCTATTATAAGTCCTTCAATATTACCTTTTCTGTAGTATAAATGATTTAAATCATTGCTTTCGTGCTCTTCTTTATCCTTATTCAATACTTCTTTGCCACAATTACATTCATATTTACTATTTGATATGTTGTATTCTTTCTTTTTCTCTCGCTCTATCATTTTCTTATAAGCATATTCAATATCGTTGTCCCATTTCTCAGCATCAATACTCATATATAACTTATATATATATATTTATTTTCATTATTAATATTATGTAGAAGTAATAATATTAATAATGCTTAAAGTTGTTCCATTGCGTTTAAATGAACTTGTCGCTTCTGATGGCGCGCAAGACTACTTTTACAAATCACCATTCCGCATTCACATTTGACCTTGCCCAACCAGTCTTCGCGATTGTTTGTGTAATATTTCTTTCTGTATTCCTTCAACTCGTCGCTCAATATCGCTCGTCTTTCTTTGTCATATGCGCGTTTCTTCTCAACATTATCCTTACGCCATTCTTGAAGCGTTCTACCTGCAATTTGTGTGTTTAAAACCGGTTTCAGCTCCTGTATGTATTCTCCTTCTCGCTTTCGTAGTTGTTCAATATTATCACACGGGTATTCTTCTAATAGTTGTATAAAAAACTTATCAATACCAATATCATTCATTTTGCAGTATAATTTGAAATGCTTTGTTTTTTCGTTTTGTGCCGAATAGCGATGTTTAGCCATTCTATTTGCCAGACTGATGCAACTTGAACCGATGTATAAGTCATCATCAACTGAATTATATATTTTGTAAATTTTGGCCGTGGAATATGTCATTATCTACCTTATTAAACATATTTATTCTTTAAACCCATTTGGGTCAAATCCATTTGAAATTGTTGTTGTAGGATTTATGCTTGTAAGTCCCTGCCCTTCCCAATTTTGATAACCGTGTTTATCTAATAAGTTAGGGCTTTCTATTTCTCCTGTTATTGCCGCGTCGTCAAATGCCGCGATTACATCACCGCGATTACGAAATTTCAGATTTCGTGGGTCTTTTGGTTGATGCGCTCCTGAAATTAACGGCGATGAATAAACAGTAGTAGCATAACTGTTTCCGCTTCTCCTATTTATTTCACGTGCCACTGCTCCCGCGAGACTATGTCCAACAATTCTATTCACATCTGGATTTTTCCTTAATTCTTCCATTGCATCCTTATACCTTTCACTCAAATGAACATTTCGCGTGGGTATAAAGAATAAATCAGAAATTATATCATTAGCAAGATGACCAGCGCCGTTTTTAGCGCCAGTACCACCAATATATAATGTGTTGCCTATTTTTGTTATTCCATTTACATTAGAATAGGCCGCGTCTAAACCCTTGACATCATCGATTTTATTTTTATTTTGAACATTGATTTCTTCAGCATAGCGTGTTTTATGTTTCATTATCTGCTTATCAAAATGTTTATTGAAACCTCCTACTTTGTCTTCCAATTTCTTTTTATGGTTAAAAAATACATCTTCTATTAAATCCTTACCTGCTGTATATGCTTTATCACTTGCTACACCTGCCATCATTTGCGTAGGTGTCCTGCCTTCAATAGCACCTAATAATAATTGTCGTCCAATCATATATTATTAATAGATATTTTTTAAATTATCTATTAATAACAATAATAATTATATTATAATTTCTATTGTATATTATATTTATGAGTGATAGATTAACATATAAAAAAATCTATGTTGATAGTGCCTACAGATTGCAAGAAAGTAATTCTACCAGCGATTTTATTATAGAACTTGACCAAAACTTTGAAATTCCACCAAGAACAAAAATGTTCGTGACAGAGTGTTCGTTCAGCACTCCGTTTTATACAACAGAGAAAGGGTTTTACGAACGTTTCTATATTATGTTATATAATAGTTCAAATGTCTTATTAAGAAGCACTGCCGTTGATGTATCCGGTGAAATTTATTATGCTAATCAATTATCATACAAAATACAAACGGAATTAAACACGGCATTTAATGACATTGTACCTGACTTATTCTTAACAGTATATGGACAAAGCGAACGCAAAATGGAACTTAAATTAAATGACCCTCTAAATTACAAAATCAAAATACCTACAGACGAAGAATTAGAAACTTATGTAAATGGCGAATGGAACAGAGGACAGTTTGAATATGACAATTTAAGACCAAAGTCTATTAACTATTTATTAAGTAATTATATTGTCTACGAACCTGCGACATCTTGGTTAAGTGGATATTTTAATTTAGTTCCTTTTCAAAATGTATATATTAACTCACCTCAACTAAGCGACTACAAATATTCAGCACCTAATAATTTTAGTAGTTCAGTAATAAAAAAAGTTCAAATTAACCAACAACTGGGCGGAGTCATTAGCGACTACACCTCTCCCATATATGCAGATTTTATTGATGTAGGCGGTAAAAATATTAAGAGACTACACTTTAAAATTACAACTTCCAGAAACGAAGTTATTGATTTTCACGGGGTACCCATACAGTTTAGTCTTTTATTTCAATTAGACAATTGAATAAACAACCTAAATATTAATATTTATATCAAATTATTAATATTAATATTTCTCAATTTGTCCATATAGACAAAATATATAAAACATATAGACAAAATATATAATATATTATATATGTCAGAAGTTGAACCTGAAATTACTAATACAATTGAAGCAGACGAGCCAGTAAATGAATTACCACCAATTGAAGAAGAAGCACCAAAGGCAGAACCAACAATAGAAGCACCAACAGAAGCGAAACCTATAGAACCATTGAAAAACAACTCAAAAACTCAAGCACGCAATGAAAAGAAAATAACCTGTCCAAAATGTGCCAAAACTTTAACATTAAAATCTTACAGATACAGTCATGAACGCAATTGCCAAGGACCATTAGAATCTAAACCAATTAAATCAATCAAACCAAAAGCAGTTCCAATAGCAAAACCCCAGAAGGTAGAATACCACGAAGTAGCGCACCACGAAGAAAATCAACAACCACAACCGCAACAAAATAATATACTAGCGAACACACCACCCCCAAGAAGAATGCAACAACAACCGCCTCCAAACCCGCTACACAATATAGCACAGCATTACCAATTATTGCAAAATGAATATTTGAGACAGAAGCAAGAAAAATACAATGCATTAAATAAAGGTATATTTGGTTCAAGAGGAAAAAAAAGATAGTATATATTTATTTTATAACCTACTATATAATAATTATGTTTTCAACATTATCATTGGATGGCTCAAGCAGAATTATAGCAAGTGAATTAGTATTAATAAATTCAACAGAACCATCGACCTTAAGCACTGTTTATGCTACGAAACAAGAATTATCAGACACCGCAGGCGCATTAGGCGGAGGTTATACAATTGAAGAAGTTGATGCTCTTATTTTAGCACAAAAAAATAAGATAGATGCAAACATATCAGCAATATCAGGAATTAATGCAACATCAACAACAATGTTTGATGAACAAATAAATCAAAATATAACAATCACAAGCAACCTTAATAATACTACTGCTTACGGACTTACAATAACTTCAATACTACCGACTATATCCGCAAATACAATTAAACTTGACACAAATGCTAATAATATTAGTTCTAATACTTTTTTAATCAGTAATTTAAACGCTACAATAACATCAAACTTCAATACCATTAGTTCTAATACATTCTTAGTAGGAAATTTCAATAATACAATCACTTCAAACTTCAATACTATAAGTTCAAATTCTTCACTAATAACAGGACACGGAAACACAATATCAACAATTTTAGCAGATGTATCAACATTATATGCAAACGATACTAATTTATTCAATACTAACACAGCCTACAGCAATACATTTTCTTCAATCATATCAGCCAACACTACACAAGATTTATTAATAACTGAAAATTCAAATACGATTAATAGTTTATTAGCAACGGATTTACAAAAATTAGATAAACTAGATTTAAGCAATCAATCAGTATCGGGTCCGGTTACATTTCATGACTCTATTGCAATGGTTACTGGCAATACTTTATTTTGTAATAATTATAGGGCGCCAAGTAATGGATTACACATTCAATTCGTAATGTTTAACAGAGAATTTAATATTAATAGAGATGGCAGAATGTGGATGAGTAGTTCAGGAGGTCAATGGGAAACTCAAATAGGAGATGCTAATGTTGGTCGTGTCTGGGTCAAGGATAGGTTTGGTTTAGGTGCTGTTGGTGTTTCTGGTTATGTTTTAAACTGTGCCGGACAAGCGAGATTTACCAGTGCTGTTCAGTTTGTAGGAACTGACAACGCAATAAGTCTTAACAATGGTTCATTTTTAAATTTTAATAACAATGGTTCAATACGAAGATATACACCAGATGCTACAGAAGGCTTATATATGGCGCATAATAATTTTCTTGCTTGTAGTATCGGAGATATAACCAATGCTTCTAACCAATATTTTATGTGCGACGGTGCAGTATCAAAAACCATTTTCAATAAACCAGTTGATATATTAGGTGATGTATACACAAACGGCGATTTAACAATGGTTTCTGGTAAGAAAGTTGAAGTCAATCAGGTTCAGTCAGTATCAGGAAATACTTTATTATTACAAAATTCACCGAGTGGCAATGTTCAATTTGGCAACACATCAAAACTAATAATTGATAATGCTGAAATGTATGTCGATACAAATGATTTAATAATCAGGAATAGCAACACGTCAAACTCTATTAATTTGGTTGTTGGATTATCTTCAACATATGCTGATAATAAAATTATTTTGAATAGTGGAAGTAATAGCGAATTACGAGGCGACTGGACTATTGACGGTGATATGACTTTTGGAATTGCTCATAAAATCAATTTGAGACATTTAAATAGTGATGCTGTTTTAAGATTAGAAGCATCAACAACTATTGATAGTTATATTGATGGCACTAAATATTTACAATTGGATGATACTCAATTTTCATCATTTAACGGATTTAATTTAAGTAGCGATAAGAGACTGAAAGATAATATAGAAGATGTAGAAGATGATACTATAAATATGGTAAAAAACATTAAGATTAAAACATTTGTTAAAAATCAAAAAACTAAAAAGACTGAATTAGGATGGATTGCTCAAGATGTTCAACAATACACAAATCCTAAATATAATATTGTAAATGAAACAGGAGAATACTTAACAATGTGTTATGACAGAATGGCCTGTATTAGTTGGGATGCTTTATCAAAACTAATCCATCGCGTAGAATATTTGGAGAACGAAGTCTTTAAAAAGAAAAATAAAAAAAGACAAGTCTAAATAATATTTATGCGAGAAGTGATATTAAACTTCAAAAATAAAAACATTTAGTTTAAAAAATCTTGTAAAATGTATTTAAAGAAATATAAAATATAATATAATATATAATATAATGAGTATTAAACCTGAAGATATGACATTAGAACAAATCAAGGAACAACTGGCACTATATAATAGATTGTATTATCAAAAGAGACGAGTAGAAAAAGACTTTATGGAAACCAAGAGAGCAAGTGCTATCAGGTATAATAGGAGAAAGAAATTAGACAAGATGGCAGAAAATGGAGAAATTAATTTAAAAGATATTGATTATGAAAATAAACCAGAAGATTTACAGAATACAAAACCCAGAAAATATAAGGCACAAACATATAAAGTTATAACAGTTGAATAAATAATATCTATTAAAATTTCAATATTTTAAGTAATGTTTATTAAAATTTATATATTTTAATAAATATTTGGTGCATTTTTTGGTTTTTAGGTTTTGAAACCCCCAGAGCGGGGGGTTCATTCCCCCCAGAGCGGGGGGTTCATCCCCCCAGAGCGGGGGATTTGCCTGAAAATCTTGAAATTAGGTGCTGTTTTGCTGTTCCCCCCAGAGCGGGGGGTTCATTCCCCCCTGTGTGGGGGGTTCATTCCCCCCTGTGTGGGGGGTTCATTCCCCCCTGTGTGGGGGGTTCATTCCCCCTGTGTGGGGGATTTGAAACCATAAATTTAGGAAAAATATAAAAATATATAGAAATTTTACTATAAAAATATTTCTTGTAAAAAAGTATTTAAAGAAATATTATGTATTATAATTATATGGTGAAAATGTTCAGTGAGATTGAGCAGGAGGAAATCATTAGTGAATTCTTAAATAAAATCAACATGAATGACACTATAAGAATGATAAATAAAAAAATTGGAATGTGTAAAGACTGTAAATTTAATTATAATAATATTCAATTATATAAAACTAAATTATCAGAAAATATTATTAAACACATATGCAAATATAATTATAAAGAATGTTATAAATGCAAAAGATTAAAACAGTTGAACACATTTGTAAATATTGACACTTGCAATAAGTCAAAAGAATTCATCAAACTAACTGAAATAATTGAAAATGAAAAGGAAGAAGACACAACCGTCACAATAAACAACATCAAGGATTATTATTTTACAAAATTATATAAGTTTCCGACATTCAAATTTATCAAATCCAATTTATTAAAGGATGTTAAAGGAAGGCACAACTACACAAGGGACATACACGACAGAATAAAGGACTGTTATGAATTATACTACAAAGGAAATATTAAAACTGAAAGCGCTGGAGTAGATTTAGGCGATACACCAATTTATAAAACAGTTGAAATAAAATACATAGAAACATATAAAAATGGTCTAGTAGATAGATTGTTTGATGAGTATAAGAATGATGATGACATACCAAAAAACCAAAAGAATAGACGGGATTGTTTTAGATATATTGAAAATAATATTTCGAACACGTTAAACATATTCAAAATAATATTATCACACATTTTCAATAAGCAGGATAATGCACTTTCTAATATCCTTTTTAATGATGTAGGACAAAATATTTATAAGCACTATACAAAAGAAATAGAAATCAGCGAGAGAATACAAAATATGATATTTAGTTCATACCCAAGTATCAAAGATATCAAACCGCAGACTAATAGGAGTAACCAAAAACAACAACAGTACGAAGCATATTTAAATAGTGCTGAAGATTTTGAATAAAATGTTAAAAAATATCACCTTTATTAATATGGCAAATATTAATAAAAATGATATAATTAGTAAAATCTATCATGACAAAAGCGGGTATGGAAGCATTGCGACAACCTATAAGGATGCTAAACAAAAGGAACAAAGCATAACCTTAAACGATGTTAAAGAATGGTTTCAAAAGAACATAGAACAGAAGAAGCAATTAAGAGGCAAAAATTCATTTATTGCTCCACATCCATACTTTGAATTTCAATTAGATTTATTTTTTATTAATGACATACCCAATCAAAAATTTAAAGTGGGGATGGTTTTAATTGATATATTTACCAGATATTCTACAGTAATACCTATTAAATCAAAACAACCGCCTGACATATTAGCGGGAGTAATGGAAGGGATGCAGAAAATGAAAGGCAAACCAGAAATTATTTATAGCGACGAGGAAGGCAGTTTATATAATAAAACAGTTGAAGATTATTTCAAAGAAGAAGGAATAGAATTATACCGCACAAGAGGACATCCTAATTTTGCAGAGCGTTTTATTAGAACCTACAAAGATATGTTATATAAAAGGGTTGAAAAAGATGAAAAAGAAGGAAAGGACAATATACAATGGATAGATTATAATTTTGAAATATTACTAACTTATAATAATAAAATGGAACATTCAAGCATAGGAATGACACCAGCGGAAGCATTGAAGGAGAAAAACAATTATAAAGTAAAAATGAAAATGGCAACCGAAGCAACTAGAACCCGTAAATATCCTGAAATTAACATAGGCGACGAAGTGAAGATTTACAGAAAGAAAGCAATAACTGAAAAGGAAAGGAGTAGTAATTGGTTGCCTGCAAAATATAAAGTTGAAAGGATTGAAAAAAAGTTAGGACAAACATATTTTTATTTAGAACATAACACGCGACCATTCTTAAGATTTGAAATTTTAAAAGTTTAAAAAATATATAGTTTTTGTAAAAATAAATTTCTTGTAAAAAAAATAGTTAAAGAAATATTATTATATCATTATTATATATAGTATAATTATGTCTAAGGCTTTGGAACGAAACATTGGATATTTAACAGTGCTAAGGCGGAAGTCATCACGGACAGCAAAACATTCAGACCTTAAAAAAATAGATAGAGTAATTAATTTATATACCGAGAGGAAGATTTCAAATGTCACAACAGCTGAAAATTTAATCAAGGGTTTAACTTCTACTGACACAAAAGTTTATGATAAAACATATCAAAAATACAAGGATAATATTAAGAAATTCAAGGAAAATAAACCCTTAAATCAAAGAATGGCAGAAGCAAGGACAAAGAAGGAGACGGGAGGGAAACTGAAGATAGATAACGACCCAGGACCAAGAGCAAGGGAAGGGAAAAATAAATATTTTGTTCAATTTATGTTATACATATCAGAGCACAAAGACAGGAGAACCATAAAGTCCAACTATGCATTCAAACACAGACAAAATTTATTTTTTGTGAAACGATACGATAATTTTACTGCTACAATTAAAGCCACTGCATTTTCTAAAGATATCATAGGTAAAAGAATATTTAAAATGATAGGCGACCCCAATACAGAATATGGAATAAGAGGTGACACAGGAAATATCGAGTTTTCTAATACACTAGAACTATTACGAACTGACAAAAATTTTAAAAAAGATTATGAACAGATGACGGCATTTTATGACGATATAGAATGTATTAAAATATTATCAGTAGATATGGTAAATAAAGACGGCGACAAATTTGACATTCTTACAGAAAATTTAAGGGATGCTACTAATGTTTCAATTTTTAATAGGTATATACATACACCTTTAAGGATGAACGAAGACACCATACATAAAGCAATTAGCAAGGGTAATTATATCGATAATGAATGCTGGATTAATGCATTAACTGATTTTTACAGTGATACAATTATGAACGAAAGAACCCGTAATAGACTAACTAGAGAAAAAGTAATTGAAATTATAGGTAGAGATAACTTTGGCGAAACGGGGGCAACCATTCAGGAGATGGAGGCTGTATTTAAACAGTTTAAAATTCCATGCAGAATTTATGATTGTTGCAATAAATTAATTTATAAATGCGACCCCGATATAAATAGTAGGCACATCAAACCATTTTATGCAATGGTCAAAAACAGTCATATTTACGCAATGAATCACGACTTAAAAAGCATTCAACAGAAACAATTAATAACCAAGATACCAACTGTCAAAGCTTCAACCGACTACTATATTAATGAAAGAGAGGAACCACCGCTTTATAGAATGATAAAAAATATTGACGATATACTAAATATCAAAGTTGATGAAAAAACAAAAGAGATATATTTAGTATCCGAAGACAATAAGTTATCTGAATTATTTTTCAATTTAGTTAATAGTGGCTACGAACCAAGAATTAGATTTCAAGCTGGTATTATATCAGAAATAAAAATAAAATTTAACAAAACAATATATATAATAAAAACACAAAATTTAATAAAAACTTCTGCAGATGGATGTATTGCAGTATGTGATGAAACTACATATAACAATATGAATAAAGCAATGTTTAATTTTAATAAGTCATTGTTTAACTTATCTCATAAATCGTTTTATAATGACATTGATATTCAAATTTTAGACGAAGCCAGAACAGTTGTTCCATCTGGCTTATTGTGCGATAGGCGATATCAAAAATGAAATCGAAATCGATATATCAAAAGCATTTACTCATGCGTTTATTACTATATCAGAAATACCAGTATTTAATCAATTTGACATATGGCGAGCGTTTGATGATACAACTGATATTTATGACCTACACGACTTAACGTTATATTATATAGAAAAGAAAACTACTATACTAAAACGGACAGGAAGAATGCTATTTAATAAAAAATATTGCTTAATATATGGTGTATTTTTGAAACAACTAGATAACATGACAAGAGAACGAACTAATATTTTATACTTTAAACAACCTTCATTTATTCACAAAGTTGAACATAAAAATATTGTTAATGAACTTTGGAACACAAACATTAGCGAAGACAATGAGGAAGATAAATGTATAAAAAAACTGGTCGCAAATGTTAATTATGGACTTTTAGAAAAGGGGGGAGCAACTGACCAGAAGAGCACAGTGTTTAAAAATCTTAAGGAAGCTTTAAACTATCAGGCAGAGTATGGAGGTAAAATACATAAATTAACACATTTCACGACAGAACAAATTACAGTAGATGAAGAACAATATACAGCAGAAGAAGAACAGGCGTCATATTATATACTTAATTTAAAGGACACATCACGCTTAAGGAATGGTTTTAGGTATGTAAAAGAGCTACTGCTTCAATACCATAATTTTAGAATGTATCAAGATTATTCTAAGTTATATCAAAATGGTATTAATGTGTTCAGTGTCAAAACAGATGCGTTTACAATAGCGCGATCGGATATAACAAAAGCAAGAGAGCTTTTAATCTTTAATAATGAAATAGGAGGATGGAGAATTTCAAACGACGAATATATTAAATTTCCTACTGTAGATTATGAAATTACACAAAACGAATTAATACAAATACCAATTTATGAAAGTAAAACTATTGATATAGTAGATGAATATGACACAGATAATATTATAGAAATTATTGAACAAAATAATCCTATTATGATTCGTGGAGCACTACCGGGCACAGGAAAATCATATATATGTCAAAAAATGGTTGATAAAAATTATAATGTAATTTTTATTTGTCCTACTAATAAACTATTACAGGCATTCGAAGGCGAAGCAATGACAATAAATAAATTTTTCGGTATTAATTATGGAGATGCTAAATTAGAACCATTTGATTTTACAGATTTTGATGTTATAGTATTTGACGAAGTTTATTTTAGTAATTTAAATATATATTGGAGAATAAAACAATTTGTAGAACAGAATAAGCACAACAAAATTATAATAGCAACAGGAGACACCAAGCAGTTAAAACCAGTTCAAGAGATAACAAATACTCGAGACTATGAAGTATATACTGATAACATTATAGATAACATTTTTGAATATAATATTTTGTTAAAAGAATGTAAGCGACTTAACACACAGGAAGATAAAGATAAACTAAGAAATATTAAAATTGATATTTTTGAAAATAAATTACCTATTATGAAAGTTATTGAAAAATACTTTGAATATACAACTGACATAAGCAAATCAATCAACAACATAGCATTTTTAAATACAACTTGTAAAAATGTATCAAATGAAATTAGAAAATTAGAAAATAGAAAAGATGAATATGAAGTAGGAGAATTTTTAATTTGTAGAGAATATACAACAACTAAAACATCAGTTTTTAATGTAAATTTCAAATATAAAATTGTTCATATTGGAAGCGATGGAATATTTACGTTGAAAAATGTTAAAACTGAAATTCTACAGTCTTTGCCAGTTGATAAAATAAGAAGTAATTTTATATTTGCATATTGCTCGACTTGTCATTCTGCCCAAGGCAGTAGCATTGATGACACCATAACAATTTTTGATTATAACCATTTTTTGGTAAAGAATTATCCAGAATGGATATGGACTGCAATTACAAGGTGTAGAGATTTAAACAAAGTCAAATTTTATAAATATACGAAAGATATTGATGATGTATTTAATCAAAAATGTATTATGAGTTATTTTGAAAGGAAAATATTAAATTACAAAGAACAAGACAGGAAAGCCAAAAGAACAATACCTAAAGAAGGTTATGTAAATGCGCAATGGTTTTTAAATAATATCACTAATCAATGTAATTACTGCGGATGCGGTTTTTCTATGGATATTAAAAACGGTAATATAATGACAAATCTGACAGCGCAACGTAAATCAAACGAGTTGTCACACGAACTGAATAATATTATTCCTTACTGTGTTAGATGCAATTGTAGTTGTAAATGATAATAATTTAAATAATATTTTAATATTTCTTGTAAAAAAGTATTTAAAGAAATAAAAACTATATATATTATAATAGAAATGGTGGAAACCGAAATCAATAATTATATCAATAAGAAATGCTACAACTGTTGCCACTTCAAAAAGGAAAATATGGAATTATATAAATTAAATTTACCTAATGGAATAGTTAATAATATTATTGATTATTCTTTGGGTAAAGAAAATATATGCAGAACATGTAAAAAATGGAGATATTACCAAGACGCAATCGAATATAATTTAGATATTAAAAGGTTTAATGAAAGAAATGTTGAAGATGACATTTTGATATTTTTAACTGTGTATAAAATACCACCTTATGATTATGTTAGAGTATTTATGAAAATCAGTAAGAAAAAGTATGAAATGATTGAATGCATATTATGGATGTTGGAGTATCAAAGAAAAGAAGGGTTTGATGTAAAAAAAAACATTAAATCATATATTGAAAGTGAAAAGTTTAATGTTAAAAATACAGTGAGAGATATTAATAGTATTATTAAAATGATGTATGAAAGAGGAACGATATATCAATTAAATAGTTATCCTGAATTTAAATTATAACCATACTATAATAATAACATTTATACCCTTATATGTTATAATTATAATGTAAGTATAGCGTTTTATATATTGAAGATAAAATCCTACAAGGTGGGCCATGCGCAACTCCGGAATATCAAAATTTGAAAAATGATTAATTATTAGTCTTCTCATTGAATTATTGAAAATGTTGTTTCTTATTGAATAATTCTTCTTAAAATGATATATATATTTATCTCTTTTGAAAAAAATATATTTTCTAAAATATTTTGGAAAATGTGTGTTTTTGAAAATAAACATGTTTAGGTGTATTGAATTTTTCAAAAAATAATTCAATTTTTGTTTTGGTATGCAGTACTAAAAAAATATTTATCAAAATGTGTTTAGACTGTTTCAAAAAATGTTTTAAAATGGCTGTTTTGAGGCGCTTATTCAAAAAATGCAAAAAATCCTAGGGTAGACCCTAGACTTTTGAGTCCGGAAAAAGTTGCGCATGGCCTGTCCTAACTAAGGTTGCCCTCAGCAGCCCAACTGCAACGCAAACAAACAACTGAGGTCCAGGCCCGCTTCCAGGCCACCAAGGTAGAGCAAGCCAGTGAAGACAGGGGACAGTGGACAATGCACAAAGACACAGCTGACAAATACATCCAAACTGGGGCCCAACACTGTAAATGATGGAGTTGGTGTCCGGGGCACTGGTGTAGGGGGAAGTGTTTGGCCAGAAAGCACACGAAGGAAGCCAGCTCGTCCACATGAACTTTGTGTTCAGCAAGTGCGTCCCGTTGCAACAACATTTCTCTGCGGCCAGTGAAGGGGTTTCGCTACGGTGGCATTGTGAACTTCCCCCTCCCTCACTCATTACCATTCCAGTCAGTGCACCTTCCAACCTCCAGTGAGCACTTTTCCCAACAGCACATGCTTTGCAAATGATAGAAGCAAGCCTGAATCGCGGCGGCCATTCATGGACTAAAAACAAATTGGACAATGTAAAGAACAAAGCGACTTCCGGAACAGCTTTTTGGAAACACACATCTAATTCATGAGCGCTATTCGGAGGAGAGGTGCTGCGAGGGAGAGAAAAAAAGAAAAAGGCAAGGCAATTTTGCAATTGGCGGTGAGGAGGCACTGCGCGGAAGAGTAAAACAATGCAATTTACCGAAGGAGGTGCCGGTAAATTAAGCTAAATTGAGCTACTTTTGCTTGGGGCGGCCCAAGTATGGTAGGGGGGGGGGTTCTGGAAGGGCCGTGTTTGGGGGTGGGAACCGAAAGCAAACCCTGGCCAGGAGGCTCCCGTCAAAAGCTTTTAGCGCTCGTCCCCGATTTGAGTCGGCTATGGGCTGGAACAGAAAATCATCTTGAGATGTGGCTGGGGGGCAGTCCTGCGTGTCATGGGTGCTGCGGCTGCTTTCTGCGCAGGGTGGGGCGGAAGCTTTTCTTATATTGAATCTTGGCGCGGGGAGCCGAACCCAAAACAACCTGCGCCAAAACAACCAGTGCTGCTGGCAGTTCTCTTTTGGTCAGTTTGACTCTTGTCTGTCCACTGTCCGCTGTCCGGTTTCATTCTTCACTGGCTTCTTGCTTCTGCTTGGCTGGAATTATGTATTAGTGGCGGTCTCTGGTCGGTTCGCATGCAAGCGGTTGCAAATTGTATCTGGGCAAGTAGCCTTGCACACACATAAAGTGCTTCTGAGCACATGTTTTTTGGCTGTTCCAAGTTTGGGCATGAGAAATGAAAGGGTGGCCTCGAATTTGTGGGATTAGGTGGAGTGATTGACTGCATCAAGATGCGCTGCTGGCGGATACTACTCGAAGACCGGCAACAAATGCTGGCCCCCGACCCCGAAGCACAACCATGTTGGCTTGCTGCGCGGCGCTGCGACACTGTGAATGAACTATGACGACTGAGGACGAACGTGCATTTTTTTCAGAACTGCTGTCAACTTTGCTTTGCCGCGCAGTGGTGCGCAGCTTTCACGCTGGCTCCCTTGCCGCGCTGACGCGCGCCTCCTGTGATTCCTAAGTAACGGGTCGCGCTGCTGTTTACGCGTGTGTGCGACTTACTCAGTCAACGAGCGCGCAGCCTGCGTGATGGCCGCGATTTGGTCAACTAAGAGCTGGCTGACGCAGACGGGCGCTGTACTTGCCTTTTTCGCTTTTAGAAAAGTTTGGCCCTTTAACCAATGCTGCCGGCAGGCATCTAGTGCTCAAGCAAAAGCAGTAAGCCCCTGTGTCATGGTGCTTGCCATTGCCTGGCCTCCTGTCTGCTGCTGCCACTGTCCACTGTTCCAGGTCCACTGTCGGACTGCCCACGGCTGCTACCACGCCAGACAAAGAGGTCCAAACAGTTGCTGTCGGCAGGAGGTTCTCAATCGTCCATTGTGTGTGGCGGACATACTATGGCATCCTCACTGAAGATGAGCTGAACGAGGCCATGCCTGATCCGAACTCTGTTGATTCTAAGCGAACCTGGGAAACTGCGATGGCAAATGCCAGAATCAAGCTAAGAGAGCTTGCCAAGGGCAATGGTGCATTGCTGGGAGCATGTGGAAATCTTCATTGCAGCAAGCATGTTGTGCCTGGACTCAGAATTGTTTCTTTGAGCAGGGTGCTTACCTGCAGGCGAGCGCTGCACTCACTTCTTGGAAGCTCGCTGCCCTCTGTCTTCTGTCGCCTGTCCTCTGTCCATTGTGTCCTCTAGGTTTGCGTTTTTGTAGTGGTGTTTATTTTGCCAGCATTGTGGCACACACAGCAAGCTGAAGCTTAAGAACTTGAAATGTCAGAAGGTTACTCCCTCCAGAACGGAAGGTTAGTTCCAAAGAACAGAGATTTCAAACACAAACTGGTTGACCACACGCCCGTCACTCACGTCTGGCCATTTGATGCTGAGGGGCAAGCAGCTGGACATCAATAATGTACGGCAGTGGTCGTTACTCACATAGCCTGGCCAGCGTCACATCAAGCGATGGATCTGCGCAACAATTCCCATCGTGCGTGTGTGAGACAGCTGAAACTGAACCTATGTGTTGTGACAACTTGGTTCATTCCTGAGGCAGGCGGCCCTGAACGTATCCTTGGGTGGCAATCTTGCACCTTCCCTTTATTGGAAGAAACACGTATGGAAGACCACACGCAAGTTGTCATTTTTTTGGCCCCCAGAAACCAACCCGTGGCTTCTCGCTTCTCATTCCACACGCGACGCTTCACGAGTTCTTGCTCGCTTCTGAGACTCAGCTTCTCATCCTTCTGAGTTCTTGCTCCGCCTGCGACACCGATCCGCGCCTGGCGCCAGGCTGCCCTTGGAAGTACGCCTGCTAGGCCTGATAAAGCAGGGCCCTGCGCCCTTCCCACCCGCTTTGCCGCCGGCAGGGGCCGTAAATGATTGATCAAAACCCTGAGCGAAACGCCTTGGGCAACCGAGTTTAGCACTCATACTTTTTGAAACGCCAAGCCACAGGTTGGACTAACCAAAGGGAGCCGGAGCGCGATGAAACAGGAACCTCCCACTGACAAAAGAGGAAGCACCCAATACCGGCAAGCAGGGTCCCCAGGACCTCCTGCGCGATGATTGCCTTTGTTTTCCGGCTTTCTTTGGGTGTGTTTCTTACACAAAGCCTTTGGCTTCTGCTTTGGGAACAACTGGGCGCCCTGTGAAACCAAAAGGGATGGCTCAGTTTGGGGCACTCCCGCATCTCTTACTGAGAACCAGCAAGTTCAAACATCTGTGTCCACATCCTCCCTGCGGCTCCCTGTTGCCGGCCTTTTTCGGTGTGGTTTTGAAACAGCATCCTGTTCGCTTCTCAGTTGTGGACAACGTTTGAACCACCCACAGTCAGTCTGCAATCTTAGCTTCGGTCCACCTCCAAAAAACAGCCCATCCTCGCCTGCTTTCTCAGAAAGGCCCACTCGGTTGAAGCTGTCCCGCTGCAGGTTGGCGAAATCCTATGAGCGCGTTCCTGCGACAGTCCGTTCCGGCGACACGTTGGGTTAGCAGCATCCTTGTCCCTGCCAACCTTTTGTGCGTGGAGAACCCACTTTCCACCCCATAAGGGTAGCTGGGACATAGCTGCTCCCTGATCCATGGTAATGTTGACTCCGTATTAATAATCCCCCCCCCTATTAGTCCGGTCCGGGTGACCCCCCCCAATACTAAACAATTCATATCTCAGAAAATACCCCCCCCCCCCCCCAACAAAAAATGATGCAAAACAACCCCCCCCCCCCCAATTAAACCGGTCCCTCCCCCAGATGGCTGCTGCTATCTCATTTTCTCCACTGCTTCTTGACCTCATTACAATGTAAACTGTTTTGTGGTGCTAGCTGATGCTTCTGATGTTGAATCGACTCATGCTGCTTGCCATGCTTTCTCTGAATGGTGTGCTGAAAAGGCGCTTTGGCTCAAATGGGCTCATGCTTTCTTCTGACACCTTTCTCTTCATGCTGCTGCCTTGCTTAGGGCTCTCATCTCCACCTCCTACTCTCATCTTGAAGCTTGGGGGATACTTTTGGGCCAGCAATACTAAATCAAAGGGAAACTCAATTCCAGATCTCAAAAAAAGCTCCAGCAATACTAAATCAAATGGAAACTCAGTTCCAGATCTCAAAAGGAAGCTCCAGCAATACTAAATCAAAGGGAAACTCAATTCCAGATCTCAAAAGGAAGCCCCAGCAATACTAAGTCAAATGGAAACTCAATTCCAGATCTCAAAAGGAAGCTCCAGCAATACTAAATCAAATGGAAACTCAATTCCAGATCTCAAAAGGAAGCTCCAGCAGTACTACCTGTCCCGCCAAGCCTTGCTCTCGAGTCAGCTGCAAGAACCACACATCTTATTTGCCAAAGGGCTACATACCCGCCTATGTAGCGCTTGGTGAGTCGGACGTGCAACCAAAAGCTTTTGAAGCAATGTTCAACGCGTGTGTTTGTAGCCTTGCTTGTTCAAACACGAGAAAGCAAGCATGGATAAAATGCCCTGCGCTGAAGTGTCCGACAACGAAAATGACGTTCACGCCGTCCTCCAACATTGAACGACCAATGGCCGGACAAAGATCTGCAGAAAGCTTCTCATTCCCGGCACGTGGCCACAAATGCTCAAACGCTCTGAGTTTCTTGCTCGCTTCCAAGCCTCGCTTCTCATTCCAAGAAGAGCTCTTGCCCACTTCACCCGCAAAAAATAGCAACCGATCCACTACAGCTTCTGAATCGCTTCTCATTCCGATCTCAGCTCGGAAGCACACTGAGCTGGTCCATCAGCGCCACCTTGTCGACTTCCCTCCCTGCTGCCAAGAGGCAAGGCACAGGGACCGCACCACTGACTGCCACGTGCTGCACAAAGCGGCTGCGCTGGGAATGCAAGGAATATGCACTCCCCTCCTCCACCTCGTCCGAAAGGCACTGATGCATGAAACGGATCGCCGCCGCACCACAACTACCCTCCTCCAGATGTGTCCAAAGCTTATGGCGCACATCCATACTGACGGCTTGGACCGCTTGGGCGAATGAGAAAAGGGGTTCCCCGAAACAAGTCCCTCGAACAACGCTGAGCTTTAAGGTCTCTTGTCAATGAGCCAGCTGCAAGTCCTCAGGAAGGAGACACTCTGAACCCAATACTCCCGAGCTGTTCGCTCAGGTCCTAACGGAAGCCAGGATCTTTCAGGCTGATTCACCCGGGCCACGAACCAATCCCACGACATCTGGTGAGAAAAGCAAAGCGGCCATCTTTCAGGGCGCCAATCGCCGTCTTTTCTGACAAGTCAAACGCTTCTTGTTTGCTTGACCCCCTTCAAAGCAAACTTCCGTGACTATATATGAAAATCACTCCAATGTGCAAACGAGGGACGGCAATTCTTGCAATTTGTTTCGTGCTGTTGAAAGGACAGGGTCCCTCATGCGGGAACCCAAGGTTCCTCACGTTCCCGTTCAGCAAACAACTCACATGCAACCAACCTCATGTTAGTTCCCTTTAAAGGTGGCCAGGGTCTGCTTCATTTCAACGCATTTTGCCCGTATATGTCCACCTCGAGAATTTGTTTTACGATTGTAAGTTTTCAGGAACGATCTTTTGGCCTCTGTGACACTCACCCCCGAAACCAAAGCGTGGGTCCCCAACAGCAGATTCCTCTTAAACCCAGGGTTTGCCGTGTCTCCACACCAATCTGCAGGGGAGAATTTGTTATATCGCGCGGCTCCAGCCGGGAGTGTTTGTAAGAAAAAAGTGATCGAACGGTTTACTTCCCTTTGCTTGACCCCCCCTCAAGAAAGAACAGTAGTGACAGATACCCTTTAGAGTCAACAAATATGTCCAGTGATATATGCCCTTTAAAACCAGATGGAAAATCAGCCATATTCTTACGCAATAATATTTCAGCTGGGGGTTGAAGCCCTCGACTCACTGTGCCATCAAAGGCCTTGGTCGCAAAATACTGCCGAGCAGCTTCCACAGCGGACCACCACCACCTTGCGAACGCGTTGGGACCCACGTCAGGGAACCAAAAGCGACCTGGGGGGGGGGGCAAGGTGAATCCCGGCCCTGGAACCCCGCAACCCTCCTTTGAACCCTCCTTTGAACCCTGAAAGCTGCCACCCCCATCGAGCTTATCTAGAGACCAAATGCATGGCTTTCAGCTGGGGAACTCGGATATGAATTCAATAGGGGACCTTCGGTGCAGTTTAATCCTCGCCCCGGAACCAAAAAACCAACAAGCACCCCTCACCAGTGACAGGTTCTCCGATTGACACGCCGTGTTTCCTTTTGTTTCGCCGTGTTCACTCCTTTGCGTTTGCCATGTTCACCGTGAGACAAGACGAATATACGCACCACACAACACACAACCCCACTATACCGAATCGATCACCGTGGCGACCTCATTGAGAGCGGAACATCGAAGTCAACAGGCTCCCCCAACCTGAGGCCAATCCTCCAACCTTGCTTTCAACAGCAAAGCCCAAAATAGGGGAGGGGGGGGGCGGTTGTTCCCCTCTAGGGTTGTTGTTTCCTTCTTGTTTTTCGGCCTTTTAGAGGCCTTTGCTCGACCATACAGAAAGCAGCACACAGAGACGAAGCACGACAACAAAGCAACGCATAGAACAAAGCAAGTAACACTTAAGTGACACAAAAACACAACATAAAACTGCAAAGCAGTACATGGAAGAAAGCAAAACAACAAACACCGCATCTACCAGGGTTTTGATTCTAGCTCATTGGGGATGACGGTGCATGGGGGTCCAGTCAAAACTCAGCCATCAAAGTTACCCCAACATGGGTCACTTCCCCCCCCTCTCCGTTTCAACCCCCAAAATAGGTCCTCTCCCAAAATAACTGGGGCATCCTTCTCTGACCTTCCTCTTAAGGGAGTTGCCACCGCCTCGACAGGAACCCGCCTCTCCCGTTCCGAGTGGATGGCCCAAAAGAAGTCCAAACTTCTTGTTGTCCACTAATTAAAAAATCCTGGGTGGATGGCCGAAAATAACCTTTCACTTTTTGTTTTCCACCCAAATTTCTGGGTGGATTGGCCGAAAAACAAAAAAAACGGTTTCAACTTGTGGTTGTCCACCAAACTGGTATCCTCCAGGGCTACCTTCCCCATTCTTTCCAGGGATCCTTCTTTCCAGAACGCCTCCGGAAACCTAGGGAAAACGGATCCGCTTTTTGGAAAGAACGATGGTTGAAAAGAATGGAATTAGAATCAACCCCTAGAAAAGGTCTGGGCTTGTTCTGCTGGAACTTCCCCATAAGGAAATCCGGCCGGCGTAGAAAGTAGATATGGCTGTGGCTCAAAAAAACGGAATTCCAAAATGGGTTGCCCTGGTAAGTGGAAAAACATGGACCAGAACCTGCGGCTTGCCCCTCTGTTCTTGGTTTTTCTCTTGAGCCACACCCATATCCCCAAAAAGTCGCAAGTCCAGGACCTCCAGTATAACCATGTCCTCCATAACTCCAACCCCTTGAAAGAGACCCCAACATCCATGGATGACCCATGGATCCGGTGGATCCCCGGCTCCGGCTCGATCCGCCGTCGACGGCTCTCCGGTGGCCTGGCAGTGCAGGAAGGCGGTGGTGGCCAAAAGGCCCCCCGCCGCCACCAGAGGACTGGAGCCCTGAAAGGAGAGCAGACTGGGCCTCGAGTCGCGCTCTCGAGGGCTCTCGAGGGGCTCTCGAGGCGTGCTCGGCTGGGGGCGAGCTCCGAAGCTCCGAGTTGAGTCGGTTTGGTGCTGGGTTGGTGCTGGGGGCTTGTCCAGTCAGCTTCTTCTTTTTTTTTTTGAGAGTTCTGGGGGTCCAGGTCAGCAAACTTGAGTCAGAAAACTTGGGGTCGTCCAGGTCAGAAAATTGGACACTGTTGTTTCTGAAGGGTATTCAGAGATTTGATTGGCTCTTGGGGTTGTCCAAGTCAGCAAAATGGACCTGGTTGTTTCTGAAGGGAATTCTTTGATTAGATGAGTCGCCATCCGGGGTTGAGAAGGGGTCGCTGGATGTTCAAGCAAAAGTTGAGCAATTCGGGTTTCAATGAAACAATCGATTTCCGGGGGGGGAGGGAAGAACATGTTTCTGGGGGGGAGGGAACAAAGGGAGAAAACGGGGGGTTGTTTCTCTTGCACCCGCCACTTGGAAAGGGGAAGGCGTTGATTAAAAAAAAAAAATGAGGCCATGCGGAGTGTGGCCTTGAACAAGCTAGTTTGGATCGGCTTGGGGATTTGAAGCCCGGTACCTTTTGGAGACGTGGAAGGGTCCCTTTAAGCCGCAAACCAAACCAAACCAAACGTCGGTTGGTGCATGCCTGGCTAAAAGGGCCTTCTGTTTCCATCTGCTTTCGGCAGGGCTGTGGTGTCTACTGTCCCTTTCAAATGGGTGAACCCATAGCCCCAGAGTCTTTGGGCCCAAAAAGTCGGCGGACCGCGGCATGACGGATCCTGAATTTTCAATGGTAGGGTCATGCTCTTAAGCCTGGGCTCGCTCCAAGACTACTTCAAATTTTAGGGTGGACGAAATGTGGAGTAGAAGTAGATCTTGAAAATAAGCCTTGACACGATTTGTTGCGATCCCTAAGCCGTTTGTTTGGTAGCCTGGAGGCCAAAAGGTAGTGCCAGGAGGGGGTCCTTGCGCTTTTTGGGGGGTTCCTCCAAACCAGGCTACCGTTTGTTTATTTGGCCTGGATTGGCGGCTTGAATAGTTTGGCTGGTTTGGGTTTGAACCTCTGGTTCTTGCAGAGGCTTGAACAAAAATCCCCTAACGCCGAATTTCCCATTTACGCTCTAGGGTAGACTTAATTTGGGAATTCAGCAAGACATACCGCCAAACAGAAGATTACAGGAGGACTAGTTCCCCATTTACCCTGAACCGGGGACAACCCCCCAAACCAAGAAGGATTACCCCCACTATCACATAATTTGCACGCAGAAAATAGAGATCTCTCGTGCGCATTCCTAGTGCCCAAAGGGTCTCCCAAAAAAAAGTAAAACAAAATCAAGCAGGCCAGGAAATGAGAGAAACATGGTCAAGACAAGGGCCCGAAAGCTTTCTTTCGGGCCTAAGAAACCGGCAAACGCAACCTTTTGCCATTTCCATCCGACTTGCACGGGGCAAAATGCAAAGGCCTAAGCACAGGTGCCCACACCCATGGCAAACCAAGTGGACCCAAGTCTTCGAATACTGATTCAAAGAGGTAACAGAAAGAGAACCGATGCAGAAGTGCAGAGCCAGGTCTGGCAAAGGACTTCGGGGGATAGGGTGGCCGTTCACTTGGCAAAGCGCATGGGTTCTGTTCTTTGCTGCCGGACCAAGTGGCCAAGTGTGCAGCGAGGCGCAAACCGCCATGGAACACCCGGCCTCGAGTCACAATGAACAACCTGGTGGTGTTAGACCCCCACCATGATGTCCGCTTCCCCGTGCATATTCACAAAGCCACTATACCCCTCTCAAAAGACGACTTTCCTTTGGAAAAGGCCAAGCCATGTTTGCTGGGATGGATCCCTCGATAACAAGTCGGGGGGTGGATGGGATGGTCAACATGGCAGCAATGTCAGGAGAAATGCCCTGTGCTGATTTTTGACAAAAGGGCGGAAAGAAGACCGCACCTGTGGTCAATCACCCAGGCTTTGGTGGTGCCGTCAGTCACCAGACCTTGGCTCAACCTTTTGGGGCGTTGGCGAGCAGCAACTTGCCAACCGTAACCTTTGGAATTGCAGGTTCCTGTTGGTTCCTGTTGGTTCCTGTTTAGTAAGACATCCTCAACACGATCCCAGCTCAGCGGTGGTTCATTCACAAACCACCGGGACCGAAGATAAATTTGGAGAAGCGGGTGAAATATTCCATTGAATGCGCCCAGCGGGACCCCCAAAACGGCTTCTGCGGGGCTGAAAGGCAAGCCTAGCTTTTCAAATGTGGCAACTCAGCCAGTCCGTCCACCAGCCAGCCATTGGCTGCCGGATCGAAACAACACCAAGCTGAATCGGTCCAAACAAGTCAAACATGTCGTGTATCACTCAAATGCCCCTTCCAAACGTAACAAGAAACCAGAAGCTCAACGAATGTGACTGAAACCCAGCTCAAAAATAAACAACATGCTTCATTTGATTTCTAGCCAACCTCAACCATCCGGGACAAGCATGCCCCACTCTCACCCATTTTGACCCTTAAAAGCACCATAATTAATCTGGGGTCCCTTCGAATGACCCTGTGCTAGAGACCTCCCTCGAGCACTAGGTGTCCAACTCTTTTAGCCTAATCTTGACCCCTGAATAATAAGGAAACCCCTCCTATCAGGGGGGTGCACTTCTGATTCCCTAAACCCCGGGACATCCTTTTAGGTTCAAAACACCGGGACGGATATTTGTTTCCTCTTTTTTTCTGCGGTTCCCGTGAAACCAAACAAATCCATCCTTTTAAGTTTAAGCCGCTGGGGCGCATTCCCGTTGAACCCAACAAAAACCGGCTCCAACCCCCTCCGCCTCTCTCCGCCTCTCTCCGCCCCTCCGCGGCCCCACCTCCGCCCCACCTCCGCCCCACCTCCGCTCCGAGGGGCGAAGCCCAGGCCGAAGACCAGCGGCGCGGTGTCCCTCGTCTCCAAGTCCTGGAGCTCCTCGAGCCTCGGAGCTCCGGATTCGCCGATTCGAGGGCCGAGGTTCGTTGGGACGTTGGGTTGGGTCACCCCGGTGAAGACTTGGACGGTGGAAGGGGAGCAAAAAAAAAGTCCGATTGTTTTGGGCAGTTAAGCGGATTTGGATTTCAAACAAACTAACTTGGCCATGGGTCAAAAGCCAAAAGCCCGGTTATCCCCCAGTGAACATCCGATTCAATTCAACCACTAAAATAGGTTCTAAAATGGGTGGTGAATTTGCCTACCCCAAAATGGTACCATTGGTTTTGACCCACAGCCAAGTTTAGCAGTTAAGTGGGTGGATTTCAACCACTAAATCACAACAAGCAAGAATGTAAAATGTTTCTCAACAACCATGTTGAGGGGATGCACCGAGGACCACTTGGGGACCACTTCCTGATTCTTAATGCTCAAGGGGATGGGGAGGATCTACGGCTTCGCAACCTGAAAAGATTCGATCAGACCACTTGTTTGAGAAATACCCGATATTTACAGACTCCTAGCTGCAAAAAGGGGGTCCATGCTGGAATTTGTTTTTCAATATGCCACGGTACGGGGTCCCGCGCCACAAACAGGATCGGAGGTTGGAGTTTGGGAGTTTGTGAGGCGGGGGGGTTGCCCAACATGCTTTGACGCGCAAGCATGCAGCACAGTTCCGGGTGTTGGAATCAAACAGCTTGCTGGTCAGGAGGGAATCGTTCCGGGGTAGGAATGAATCATTCCCTCAAATGGTACCTACGGGGTACATGGTTTGGCCCGAGCTGTGCAAATCCTTTTCCCGAACACGACCCTCATCAGAACCTAAGGAACCCTCGTTGCAAGGGTTCACCATCCCACGCCGCTGGATCCAAATCTATGGACTTTCACCCATAGACAAACGAGAAATCAAACGTGTAGGCAGTGTTCAACCAGGCTGGAATGGCATTTCCACTTTCTTTCAGGCCTTCCGAACGACGGAGTCTCCCTTCAACAGTGGGGAATCATCAAGCGGCAGCTACAAAGGGAAAGCCAACATTATAAGCACACTCTCATTTAGTGGTTAAACTTGAGAGGTTTCAGGATGACCACTGGGGGTTAAATGTGGGTTCGGACCGTTTAGTGGTGCATTTCCAATTGTTTGGTTGACTGGTGGTTTTCAACTAGCACGGAATCTCCCAACCAAACAGGCCTCCATCGCGTACACCCCTGCGGTTTTCTCAACATCAAATATGGCTCAGACCCCACCACCCCGTCAAACGTTGTTGGCGCCCGAAACTCACTTCCCGGCGATTGGTCTCCAAATGGGTGTCTTGTTTTAAGGGGTCTCCAGAGTAGAGGTTCTCCTCAGGGTTTCGCTTAACACCCCCGGGCGCTCTTGGAGCCTTGCGTGGCCAAAACGCCTTGGGGGCCTTGATGACACGATGACACGTCGCGCGCTTGATTCAGAGGCTCCACCCAGGCCTGAATGCGGCCGCGGGGCTTTGGGCCAAAAACAACGGAGAAGGGGGGGGCGGGGCGTAGAATCCTACGAGCATAGGTGATATAGACAGATTTAGCCAGCTGCAATCCTACAATGGGCAAGCTCCTTTCGATGTTCCTCTGAAACCGAAACACATCCCAACCCCTCCCACTTTGATCCGATCCGAGCCACAGGTTGACGACCTTGCGCCCCAGCATGGCAACATCTTGTAGGCATTCCAGGAAGTGATCCTCGGCTCGCTACACGCGCGCGCATCGAACAACGCATCTGCTGTGTTTCACGCCCGTGGATTGGCGCCACAAAAAGAACAAACTCTGTTTGTTCACCCCCAAAGTGGCCTTCCCAAAGAGTAATTATGGAATGCAGGAACTCAGGGAGTGAGGTGTTGGTCGGGTATTGTCAGACTTCTGGCAGAGAAAGGAAACCCTTCTGGTCTTGATTGACCGTCCTGGAAACAGGCTCCCCTCGTTTTGTTTCTATCCCAAAGCAGGCTTTGGGTTTTGTCATCTCTAGGCCCTGCTGTAACGAGTGTCTGAAAGGAGAAATGGAACACTTGGCTCAGTTGCCCAAAGGACCTAGAAATAAACGGTTAACCTTTGAGGCCATAGCAAAAAATGGATTTGGTCAAAAGGTCGGCTGGCCATGTTTAGGTGAGTCCCGGCCTTCAAGCAAAAACGGGGTTGGGCCTGGACCCTGCTCCAGTGGATGAAAACCTTGGCGATGTGAGGCCCCCAGCAGAATGAAAAACGCCTCCCCGATTTGTGCGTTGACCATCTTCAGGTCTTCCGAAAAAAGGGCGTCCGTCACTGACAATTGTGTGGACCCATTGGCCTACGTCAATATTTGAGTTTAAACAGCTACAATTATCCCATTCATTTGTAGGCATCATTTACGTACATAAACGGTCTCCGATGGTTCTTGTTGCTGAACTTTGGCTTCGTGTTACCACCCCGACCTGCTTGCAACGCCAACCCCAAAGGCGCCAAGGCTGAAGGTCCTTTAAGGGTTGCATGGAAGTGAACGATCGATACTGGGCTTCCCCAAAAGGAAAGCTTTCGTCCTAACCCTCGGATCGGCTGTGATTGTTATTGCTTGAACAAAACAATGTCTAAATCGTGTTACATACTTGGCCTACCCCAAAAAATGAAAAATTGTTTTGGAGGCCCCAGGTTGGAGGGTAGTTCAACTGCCTAGCGGCCATGACGAAACAGGGTTTAGTTTGACTCAGTTTCACAAAACCGTTTGGAATTTCTATGTTGGTCCAGTTTTTAGTAAAGGGGCCAAAAGGTGATCACCTTTCATTTCGTCCTTTGGGCAAGTGAGTGACTTGTTGCAGCTCCGGCCTAGAGATGGCGCAAAGAGCTTCTCACTTTATTATAGGGGTAACTTCCCCATTCTAAGCCCAGGGATCCTTCCTTTCAAGAAAACCACCAAAAGCGCATAGCTGGTTTTTGAAAAGAGCGATGGCTGAAAAGAATGGGGAATCAACCCCTGTTATATACTGGAGAAAGTCGTCGAAGCCTTTTCTTGCCGAGGCGCCCGCATGGCTAATAGCCCTGCCTCCACGCTGCGATGCGGGATCGCAAGCGCCATGAGCGAGAGGAGGAAGGAGGGGTCGGATCTGACCCTCAATATCCGAAAACCGGAGGGGAAGCCAGGGGTCACTGGAGGGGTTCCCCCAGGGGCGAATCAAAAGTTGCTGAATTTAATGGTCCATTGAAACCACAAGATGGAGGCAACCCTGAACCCTGCAAGGCGGTGTTCCTTTTAAGATTTCCCAAAACGGGCACCCTCAAAACAACACACCCAAATTGGAATGTCAAAAAGGTTGAACCCCTGTTTGCACTACCTCGGCTGGCTTTGCAGGTATGGTCAGCCCAGCGTCTTTGCCTCAGATTTTGCCCCCCCCCCCAGGCCAAAATACATTTTTCTTTCATTGTCATGACTAGTGCAGATCGAAACTCAAACACGTTCAACATATGGCTGTGGGTCAAAAATCCGTACCCAAAATGGAACCCTGATAAATGGAACCTGAAACCTGCGGTCCATATCCTAGCGGGTTTATTTTGACCCATACCCATATTCCAAAGGGGAAGCTGGCTTCACTTGGTGAATATTGGCCTAAGTAACGTCGTTTGCCACTCAAACAAGCTATCCCGGAAAAAGGTGGGAACATCACAAGGTCAATTGGGAGCGTCGTTGATTTTCTTGCCGCGCTTTCCCTGCTCTTTGCTGAAACAAGAGTCGACACACGCACACACACACACACACTTCAGGCAAGGCTTTTCAGCGTCATGAGCCACCACGCGAAGGGCGCGGCTCAAGGTGCTTCCCACTTGCATCCACATTCCAACCCCAAGGCTCCCTCGTGAAGCTGCAACCAAAAAGTGTTCCAACTAGTTGAACAAAAAAATCTAAGGAGCCCCTGGTTTCAATCCGCGCAGGCCTTGAATTTGCAAACAAAGGAGCTACAAAAGGGGGTTCAAATCCAATCCAAACCACATAAGGAAGCCCAGAACGCACATCCTGCACAAAATCCAAGATTACTCATGAAGACGACAACCCCTGTCAAAAGCCATGTTAGGGGACACAGGGATCCTAACTTGAAAACATCCCTCTCTGACCTCACACTGCAAGAAAGGTCCTTTTCAGATGGCTCAGCTGCAAGGAAGTGTTAATCGCTCGACAGGGCAATGCAGGGACTCCTGCCATAACGAAAAATATCAAAGAACCACCATGTATGGGAGGGTCAAACCCTGCCAAGCGTGAACACATGTTCAAGCTTCGCGGGGGGAGCGCTGATTTGTTTCGCCAGTTTTGCCGGTCCGGGACAAACCCACAAGCAACTTGACATCACCCCAACTGCTGGCAATCATGTCAGCTTCTGAATTCTCCGAAGGACCGTGGCAATCAGAGGTGGCTTCCCTTTACGTGCGGAATTCGTCATGGTTATTCCGCAGAGCGTGGCGGTCCTGATCAATCCGAAGTTAGCTTGGGGCATGCTTATGCTGAGAACCTGTACAAGCTGCCGCTCCGGAACCTCTCAATAGCTTGCACACGAGGCTCAAATTGCGTGCCCGTGCTTACGCATTTCACTAGGTTTCCCAACCCTCGTTGTTACGCGAATCCTCCATGGGCGCGCCAGTGAAATAGGCGTAGAGGCAGCGTTGCACGGCGAGGTGTGATATCACCTCCAGCCAACAAAACTCACCAACCTCCAAGCATTTGTCCGTTCGGCAGGTTGTTTTTGGGAGTGTTTTCGAAACAGACCCCCTGTGCGGAGCCGTTTGGACCTAACTGCGAAACTGGTGGCTTCCCATGGCAACTTGGACATCGGCCCACCGAGATTCCAAACGATCAAAATGTGGCACTCATTCTAGCAAGCTTGCCTGGCAAACAAGGTCTCGCGCGAACGAATGATTTTGCCCAGGTGCCCAGAAAGACTAGCACCAACAAAAAAACATCTTTTTTTGCCCAGGTGCCAACGAAAACAAAAATAAACACCGAAAAACAAAAACGGCCCAGGTGCCAAGATTGAGCGCCGTTGGCGCTCAAGCTCGATGATGATGGGCCGCAGCCGGCCGATCACGTCCTGACCGCTTTTGAATGACTTTGGTTGGGTCCTCCAGTAGAGAGGTACTTTGGTCAACTTGTACCTTTTTTTCTGTAGTCTATTTTAGTAGGGGAACCCTCCCCCGAAAAAGGGTAAAAGGGCACTGATGGCGGCCTAGTCAATAAGGTTGACGGAATATAAGATATAACTTTAACTTTAAGATAGGGGCCTGTCTCTTTTTGAGGTACCACTTGTTTAGTGGCTTTGTATGACTTTTGGCCATGGGTCAAGAGCCAAATCGTACCCCCAATGAACATCAACCAATCCCCACAAAAATAGGTTCTACAATTGGTGGTGAATTCACCTACCCAAAATGGTACCATCGGTTTTGACCCACAGCCATATAACTTTAACATAGGGCTCTGTCTTTCTTTGAGGTACCACTTGTTTAGTGGTTTTGAAGGAAAAACCAGCAGGAAAACAAGCGATTTGGGGGGGGGTCCAACCTTGAAAAAGACGAGCCATATGTTGTTTGGCTCACAAGTTGCACCTATGACCTATGACCGCCTCGTTGATTAGTCACATAAGTGGTTTGGGCTGCCTTGGCTCTGAGACTAGACCCATTGTTGAAATAAGATCAATTGGTTTCCCTTGAACGGAGATTGGGATCTGTTTCTTCAAGCAAATGTTGAACCCTAGACAACAACAACTGAAACCCTTGGTGCAAGCCCGTGCAATCCTTCATGAAACCCACGGTATGAACCATGTGATGTATGAACCCCTGGTGTGAACCCATGGTTTATGGGTTCATCAACCGATCATCATGGCTTAACACAAATAACAATGGTGGCCACGCACATCATCAGCCTACACGAAGAGCCCCGGCGGACACAGAGCCAAGTTTCTTCGTTTTGAAATCCCAGGGAAGCATTCACAGGAAAACAGCTAAGCATGAAACACAAGAGCTTGCCTTTTTCCCATCTTCAACTCCCAAAGCAGAGCAGGAACCCCCAAGCAACGGATCCTGTCAAACCACACGAAGCCAAAACCAAAAGAGCCAGGATTTCCCCGAAAGATTTTGGGCAACTCCGTGCAAGTGCATTACTTGGGGACCACCAGGAACCCCTTCCCCCCTGTCCGTTTGGCCAGAAAATCCTTGTGGTCCCAGCCCCGCCTTGTAAGACTCCCCGTTGGGATACCTGAAGTTGAGCTTGTCCCGCTCCCGGGCAGCCCACAGGTCTGGGTAGTCTCGGATGATCCTGAGCCGTTGACTTCATTTCTCACGGCTCAGGCGCCTTTTTTTTATGGGGCTCATTGGCATTCGGCCGCCAAATCACTGGGCTCCTCAATGTTGCTATATTTAAGCCTGATTGCAAGATCTTTATATGTTATGCTGTCCTGTCTATATTAATTACGGTTTATGGTAGATAACTTAACTCTTGTATTACTGTTCTTGGTGGTTAGGATCGGTGGTTTATTGGTTTTGGTGGTTAGGGCCTTAGGGGTGGTCAAGGGGTTGCCTGGTCTACAACTCTTGGCATGGGCATGCAAAGTGCTTTGTTTTTTGTAGTCCCCCAGTAAGTGAAAAGAACCCCCCCCAAAAAAAAAACACCCACACACACACACAATTTGCCAAGAACAGTGAAGTCTATAATGGTGTTGGCGGGCGAGCGGAGCCATGGAATCACATAGCAATCAGAGCCCTGCCCAGAAAGCCGAGCGTTGCAGTGTTTCAAGACTTGCAACTTGAGGAGTAGCGCATTTGGGAAAAAACAACTCATGTTTTTGGGGATCCGACTTTGGGGGACCCCATTTTTGTTGGCGTTTGAACCATGGAATTTGTGGGGGAGATGTTTTGGCAAAAGGGAAGTCCGGCCAAACCTCCGCGAGCCCTGCCAGGGGAATCTTCCTTTCAAATACGCAGCCCTGGTCCTAAGCCAAACGTTTAGAACCAACGCAAAGACACTGGAACAAAGGCCACTAGAGGCCCATTTACTTTCCATGAATGAAAAGGCCCAGTTGCAAAAAGTTCATCTCTACTCTTGGTATGGTAGTGAAAAACTTATCCAAGAACTGAGTATGGAGATGTCCTATCCTTTGGGATCCACAGAGGCTTGGGCCTCCGAAAGCCGGCCGTATTGTCTCAGAGGTGCTCGGAGTAGCTCAGGCCGTTGCACACCCCGCCATCCAGCTCGTTGAGCAAAGACGTGCTCATAGCCTCTTTCTCAAAATGTGGCTGGATCTGAGGGTTTTTGTATTGCACCCTGGGATTACCTCTGTGGGCTTGTCTCCACCAAGAAAACTCCCCCCCGATTTTGGGTGGATTCCTTTGGGTTTCCGGTCAAAAAACCGTGACCAAAAAGAGGGCGCCGGCGCCCTCCCAGAAAGATGACGGCCCGTGTTGGTTTAACGGGCTTGCTTCAACACCGGACACTGGTGTTTAAAAAAAATCGGGCCCGAGAGCAAAGGGCTTCTCGGTTCAAAGCCGTCAGCAATCTTCTTTTGAAGGCACCTTGTTGGGGTGGCTGGCAGGGGGGGAAGGGGGAGGGGAGAGGGATGGGAGGGAGAGGAGGGAGGGGAGGGGGAGGGAAAAGGGAGGGAGGAGGGGGTGGCTTGCAGGGGAAACTCAAGGGAACGCTACAAGATTGTGAAATATTGGGGTCCTATCGTGAGACACACCCGCGTATATCGAAAGGTTGGATTCGAAATGAAACCCAGCTTGAAGGCTCACTTCTTGGCACTGGGCCTTGTTTATGGAGGAAACCAAATGCCGCGCAACCGCCTTAGAAGGGGTCCTGCAAGAACCTGGTCTGGGCTTGTGATCAAAGGGTCGATGACCACAGCTGTCAATGTTGTTAACCCCGCATAATCAACCTGGTACATTGTGAGGAGGATATCAGGACTCCATTTGCGCTGTCGCCCCTGGAGAAAATGAGACAATAGTAACACATTTCCTTTAAAACCAACACATATGTCCGGTAGTGATAGGTGCCCTCTAAGACCAAGAGGGGAAAATATCAGAAAACATCATTTCAGCACCTGGAATTCAGGTGGCCAACACCGGCTCAGGTGCCATAAATAAGGGCGAGAGGCCTGGAAGCCTTTGCAGTCCATCGCTGGAGGGGAGGAAGCTCCTGGGATCGATCTCAGCCATGGGACCCTCCCATGGACATTGTCTAGGTCCTCCAGTAGAGAGGTTAGAAGAAGTTGGTACCCGATTTTTTTTCCTGTAGTCTATTTTAGTAGGGGAACTCTTCCCCTAAAAACGGGTGAAAGGGCACAACTGAGGGACCTAGTTGTAGGCGGGGGGAGGAGGGCTTTATTTGTTGTAGCTCGAGCATGCTCGAGCCATGTGGTACACGAGGAAAGTGATGGCCCCCCCACACGAGCAACTCATATATGTCTTTGCGTCCAAGAACAGAATGTGCCAACGACCTCTATTGATTAAACATTTGAACAAAACCGTATATTACAATATGAAAATAGTATATATTCGCAATGCAAAACAAGACTGTTTGAAGTATGAACGTGTGCTGATTTCTAGCAACACACTTTAACCCATGTTGCAATTTATTTGTGTGAACTAGGGTTATCTTTGTTGATAACTGTTGATACATAGTTATAATTATATGTGTTAAATAATAGTTATTTATGTAGGATTCAACTGTCTTCGAAATATGTTCCGACTCCAATTTACATTGTGATACTAAATCATGCAATGTAACAAGTACCAACTATGAGCCATGTTCTCTGGTCGAAATATTCCATAAAATAAATCTTCCAGTGGTTGGACCCCCCATTTTCGTGTCTAGGTCCTCCAGTAGAGAGGTTAGACTAAGGGTATCCCTTTTTCTGTAGTCTACGTCTCGAGACGAAACGGGAACCAAGGCTGCATTGCCCGCCCATCCCAGTTGCGCAATGTCCTGACGCTATGGGAGAAGCCTCGCCGTTCTCGCTCAAGCTTGGGCTCGAACTTTTCATCATTGCCTGCCTCAAAGCAGGGGCTCCCTTCAATCAAACCCTGTTTGGGGGCTCCGTTTTTTGTTGACATCTTTGACCCATCAATGAACATGTACTACCCCTGAGTAAGATAGCGTAAGCATGCTTGGGCGCAGTAGCAGTGGCCCAAACAGTTGCCCGAGATTGAGCCATGCTTCTAGGCTCACTTTGCCCGAATCTCAGGGGCAGGAGGCTTCCATCCCTAACCCTTGCTCCTCCGGGAGGGGGGGTTGGGGTAATTGCCGAAAAGGGGAATTCTTTGGGCTGAAAAACGCGAACTGAACCCAAAGATCCTCGCTCGATTGCCCGCAGAGCAGTTGCAATGCACGGTGGCAACTTCCTCTTGCGAAAGCCCATGATGAAACGTGAGCCCCGTAACGGATAGTTTTGTTTTGTCAGAATTGTGGGTCCCCCAGTCTCATCCACAAGCTACATGCCTGTAAAACTTCGAAGCCTACTGCGCTTTCTTCATTTGCGGGTTCTCAGAGTGAAGACACGGACCAAACAACAAAAGCACAAACACGCCGAGGAAAGTTCAGAGTTGTCTGGCCAGGGCAAGCTTACACTTGTTTGGCCTTGACACACTTGATGAAGATACCCGCAAACAACAGTTTTAATGCCTGCCAACTCAATGGCAAACTCGGAATCGAGAAAACCGTGCTAGTCAGGGCTGGTCCCCCTTTCATCGGAAGTCGATCTTTTAGGGGGGAAGAGCACCAAATTTCAGAAAACAGGAACCCCAAGGTGTATCTTTCCCAGGACGCCCGTAAATGGTTCCTTCTTTGCCCCATTGGCGAACCCGTGGCGCCCCCAAATTTGAGGGTTCTGCTTGGTTTCAATCAGAACCCTCACAAGAGACAAAGCCATTGCACGGGGCCCAGGGTGGGCCTGCTCATCTTTGGGAGCCCAAGCTTTTTCGCGAGCAAAAACAAATCCATCGGATTCCCTTTTTCGCCTGATTCTTGTGACAAAGCCTGTTGCTTCCAGCTGAGGTTTCAGAATTCAGGGGCGATTTGGTGAGCAGAAAAATCGCAAAACCCCTTCAGGTTTGGAGGCCGGCAGTTTCAACGATTGCCAAGACCCTGGTGGCTTCATTCCAGACTCTGAAGAATATGGGTCATTTGGTGGGAAAGCAAAAAAGAAGCCCACAGGCCTCTTTTTCAGCATGCAAGCCCATGCCAATGCATAATCCCTGACATCAACCCCTGCATTCATCACCCATGTTATGATGGCGTGGGGGAACACTTCGCAACCTGAGGGGGAACCAAAGGGCAACGAACCGTATGTTGCAGCATGTTGCAGCCAACTTTTGGTTCAAACAAATTGTGCCAACCCAAGCATATCAAACTTGCCACATATGTATGTACCACCCTGCATGAACCCACCAAATATTCGTCGACTTGATATGCGAATGAAATGTTCACCAAAGTTGCAGCTCGCTACCCGTTTTCTCGGGGCTGGTTGAACTGGAGCACAAAAGGACCACTCGCGACTTGGGGGCTTGGGGGGGTCGGCCTTTTTCCACGCATACCCCACCTCGGTTGCTTTCTGCTCCCCTGCTAAAAGATTAACTTTTAGTGGTTTAAGTTGGCAAAAAGTTAAAGTCCCAACATCCAAGCAAAATGCAACACAGCCACCTTCGGCTTCCGAAAATTCCCCCCCCATTCGCATCGACAGACATCGGCCCTTCGGCCAAGGGGCAGCGTGGAGTAGTGCACCGGCGCGGTGCCCATGAGGACCAAGAAGTCGCTGCAGCTTTCGGCTTGCCCGTTCTGGCGCACACGTCTCACGCGCCAACACGGCAGTACAAACCATCAAGTGGCCTTTCAAGTGGCCTGTACTAGGCAGGTGACGCAGGTGAAGCTCTCAAACTGTGATCACTCCGCCTTTTGTTGGCTTTTCTGTTCCGCGACCTCTCATAGGAGAGTCCTTCCGGCTTCCCTCTAGAATGGTCCAACAAACGAAGCCTTGATGTTGCGATTTCAAGCGTGATGAAAAGGACGCCGCACGTTTTGGGGTGGCAATGTCAGGAGTCCCCGAAGGCTGGGCTGTCTCTCGTGGGCACCGTCTCCTCCTCCATCTCACGTCTGCACTTGTGCAGAAACGTGGACAACTCACCTGAGGGCATGTGTTCAGATATCCCCCCTACCTTAAGGGGGAGGGGGGTGGGGGGTCCCACAATTCCATTGATTCAGTCTTCCAACCACAAAAGGGAAAATTGAACCCTAAATGGAATTCCAGGGGTCACCCCCCTCCCCCAATTCCATTTTGAAGGGGGTGGGAATGTTCAGATAAGACCACCAAAATGGTGATGTGGCTGTGGGTCAAAAATAGGTATATACCTGTAAATGGAAACATGGACTAAAACCTGCGGTCCCCCAGTGGTTTAACTTTGACCCACACCCATGTAGGGCATGTGTTCAGATATCCCCCCTACCTTAAGGGGGAGGGTGGGGGGTCCCACAATTCCATTCATTCAGTCTTCCAACCACAAAAGGGAAAATGGAACCCTAAATGGAATTCCAGGCGTCAACCCCCCTCCCCCACTTCCATTTTAAAGGGGTGGGGATGTTCAGATAGGACCACCAAAATGGTGATGCTCCCTTTGAAGCCAACCTTGAAAAGGGTACAGTAGTACCTCAAAACAGGCTGTACTAAACTTGTTTACCAAACTCCGTGCACAGAATCTAAAGGGCGGCGGAATCTATTCCTGGTTTTGATTGTGACTCACACATCGTAATGTTACCTTCTGATTCATCCAAAGGCCAGTACATGCCAGTACTAATCAGCGGGGGTTCCTTTGGTCCAGACTTGTTGTTTACCGCAAGGGGGATCGTAAACGGGGTCTGTGCCAAGGCAATTTTTGGGGCGCTACTGGGCACTGTTGAATCTCAAAAATTGGCTGTGCGCAATTGAGACAACATGCAGTCACCCAGGGGCTATCAAGCTTTGAGCGCACCATGGAGCAAAAGCCGAGTTCAGGCATATTCAGGCAATGACATCGAAATCGCGCCCATTGCCCCCGCAGTTTTGGGCCTTGACAAGCTCCAGCTTTGTTATTTCTATTTAACGAGAAACTACGAAGCAACAATGCGACAACCTTGCTTGTTTCTTTGGTCCAGACTTGTTGTTCACCAAAAGCCCGCTAACTGGTGTCGAACAAGTCGTTTCTTGGCAACCAGCCAGTCCCGAAGTCGACAAAAATTCGAGTCGCGGCAGTAGTTCTTGCCGTTCAGCGTGAGCTCTCCCCGGTGGCTGCCCAAAATGCCTCCGGCCGCTTGCGCTCGACCGTGCTTCCCAAGGGAGTGCCACTTGCCCATGTTTTGTGTCTTGGTTCAATTCTTGGCTTAAACTTGTCAGAATCCATTGAATGCTTAGCCAACCGTACGCAACTCAAGGGCTCCCTCGAAAGGGTCTCTCCATTTTGCATGTTGAACTAAAACGGCATCAAAGGATACTCGCTGGTCAAAGCAGGCTCCCAATCCCGATTTCGCTCGAGCATCCACTAAAATCCGACCCAGAGGATTCACGGGGCCGCTTCTTCGAATCCCGGGGCTACGGTGAGCCATTGCAGTGGTTGATTGGCCAGCCCTCCACCCAAAAGAGAACCCATCTGTTGAATCAAAGGGAGCGCCGGAGAACCCATGCTTCGGTTCCGTTGGGTGGGTGTCTGCCTAGACGTCCCACTGTCAGCAACGCAAGTTGCTGCAACACCAAAGACACGTTCGAATCGGAAGGCAGCAGAGCACCAGCGGTATTGCGGAAAGTGCCATCTTCGGTGTTTACTTGAAAGGGGATTGATTCCCTTGAAAAAAGCGGCAGGTGGCACTACATGGTGTTCCAACCAGGACTCCTCATCCACATCAAAAAACCGGCTGGCGGCCGCTTGGCCAAAGTACCAGAATGGGGGTCAATACTGTGGATGGGCAAAATCCGGCATTGGAATGAACAAAGCCAAATGAATGTACCTAGAGTCTCCATGGCCCTCAAAAATGGGTCCATGACCCCTTAGTTTTGGGTATTGACCCCATGTTTTGAAGGGTCATGGAGACTCCAGGTAGATGAATGCTGGGACAAACTGCCTAGCAACTGGCGCGAATCGGACAAAGTCTCCATCCACCGCAAGTCGCCCAAAGGAATCCCTCAGAAAAGGGGATGGGAAGCCAAAAGCTCATCCAGCCATGAAGGGAGTACCCTCATTTTGAGGAAGGCCCTGGGGGGATTTTTTTTTTTGCCGCGAAAAGGGACGGCCCAGGGAGCTTGGATCCTATCCAGGCGGCCCGAGAGTTGATCTTCGCTCTCGGCGTGGCGTGTCAGCCAAATGCAGCGCGGGTTGATGTGGATGTTCGATAGGAAAAATCCGATCCTGAGGCGTCGCGAGCCCTGGTAGAAAGAATCGGAACCCAATTTGGGGTTGACCATCTTTTCCGAGGCCACCAAAAACAGGCAGGGCAGGAGCGTGCCAACCCTTTCTCATTTATTTGTAGCACTGTTTGAAACATTTTGAAACACTTCCTTTTGCCCGGTCTCTTAGTACCTCCTGGTGGCTTTTGGGATGAATTGGGTGTAATAACCTCCGAAGAAAAGGCAGGAAATGCCGGCGATCTCGAAAAAGGCCGGCTCTGCTCGGCCGTGCATCTTTCATGAGCTCATCCCTATCAGATTGCGGGAGCCTACCAAAGCAGCCCATCTAATACTTTTACAGTGCCTCTCCACCGAACCATGCCTTCGTTGCTTACCCGAACAAGAAATCGCGTCCACTGCGGCTAACGGAAACGATGGGATTCTTCATGCCTTTCCCAACATGGGACATCCATGCGGCGTGAGTGGGGGAGCCCACACGTGGAGTCACATGAGTATGCCAATTTGATGGTCCAGGTCTTATACTGTCCGAGCAACATGCCGTTACTCCATACCATCGCCTCCTGGCTCCACTCAAAACCGACGGGATTTGGGGGGTCGCTTCCAATTCGCAATCGCCACTTTTTGGTCTCCGCAGTCGAATCGGCTTGCCATGCCGGCCCTCGAAGAGGTTGGCAACCCAGGGATACGCCGGGCTGGATCGGGCTGGACCATTTTCGGATTTCGCGGGACTCGGATGCCAGGTGTATTTACACATAGCTTCTATGCACAACGTAAACAAACACTGACATGTCCCCAAGCTTTGAAATGTGGCTGTGTTCGCACAAAGGTGATGCTGTAAAACCCAGAAGTTGGATATTTGGACATAGGAACAAATCCGAAAAAGACATCTCCAGCAAACGCTGGCTTGCCTACATACCCTTTAAGGGCTCCCGTGTAAAGTGTGCCCCAAAAACACCACCCAAACGCACCACGCTCACATGGAACGGTACGGGGCCCTACATCGATACAGTATGCCATGAGGAGCCTGTGGATGCGAGCAGCGCCCGAAACCCTTTGACTGTTGGTTCTATCAAGATGGTAGGTTTATAACTTCCACCGCGTGCTGTGCTGTTGACCCGTTTGCGAACAGTTTGACTTGGGGTCCAATGGGCAATCCAACCTGTGTCAACAAGAACGTTAAAGTCCAAACATACCACCAACTAGCCATGTTGCCATGAACCAAAAGTTGGCCAATACAGATTTTGGTCGCATCTTGTATGCCGCGCAACCCTTCCAGCGGAACCCTTCCAGCGGAACCCTTCCAGCGTCTCTCAGCCCTTCAGATCCGGTTCTTCCGCAGGGACTCCTCAGGTCAAATCCACTGAGCCCATGCATAGATCACTCTAAAGCGAGGACCTTCGTATCATGGTGACTTCGCCGATGTTTTTTTAATCCAGCTCGGCCCGCGCTCGAAAAGATGGGCACCTCTTATCCACTTCCATGAATGCAAAAGGCGCGATGGTCAGTTGCTACAATGATCTCACATGCAGCCAGATAAAACAAACACAAAAAAGGAGTAGTCTGGTCGCTGGACTTGTAGGTGCCTAAGGAGATCCCTTACTTGCAGATTTGCATGGAAGCCAAACAAAGCTTTCAAAAGACGAGTCCTGAAACCGATGGCTTCGGGGGCTCCACGTGTTGTTTCTGGGTGAACCACACTCCTGCAAATGAACATTGATCCCAGCAACCGGCGCGTTCACTGGAAGCGGTGTTTCCGAGCTTGAGAACCTAACAACTCACTTCCGAACGAGTGGATTGGCCCACAAAAGTCCAAACTTTTCGTGTACCACTAAGCCACTAACATGGTCTTTGCACGAAGTACAACGTCCAGGAACTCAGAAAGTGAGACAAAGAGTGATGCTCCAGCGGGGCAACAGAAAGAGGACTCTCTGCAAAGTCGGTTGGCAATTCAACATCCAGCTGCGAGACCCTGAGCTTTGACTTGTGTTTTTCGCGGTTGACCTTTCCTGGACGCCTTTCCCGAAACAAATCCATAAAGACATGACGACTCGTTCCCCAAAACGGAGCTCGCTGATCCATAGGGGACGGAGCCAGAGTGCTTTGTGGAATTTGAGGCGGGGTTCCAATGGCCTGACCAAAGAGTCCCTCAAGATTCCACCGCTGTCCAGCATTCCACGGGAATCTTCCACTAGACATATTCAAGCAAACCATATCAGCATATTCAAGCATATTCAAGCAAAACTAATTACTTCCACTAGGCATATTCAAGTGAACCACACCAGCGATCGAAGAATATGTCTCTCTTATTTGGGTAAACCTCCCATGGTGACACTGCCCGCCCAACGCGGTAAATCGCAAACGCGTGGCTTCCGCGCGCCTGGAAACGCTTCGCCTCCTCTTCCGTCATCACCGCCTTCTTGGCGGGAACCACCACTTTCCTCGGGCCCAGCGCTTTAAGCCCAGCCGATAAGCTGAGACTCCCAGGTCAATGAGGGTCCAGACTCCTGCTGGTGCCATAAGTAGGGACTGTGGTTGAATGAACCCAGGAATTGGTCCCGGGGAAACCACCAGTTGGAGGGTTCATAAGGGTCATTGGCCCATTCCCTGCTGAGCACCCACAAGTCCTTTGGAGCGGAGTTTCCCTTCAACCGCGATTCAAAGGACGAATTCGAGGATGTCGTACTAAAATTGGGCCCAGGCAGGGGAAGCGCAAAGAGAAGACTGCAACTGCCATAAACGTGGAAAAGCTTGTTTTCAACTACTCATGCTACAACTTGCAACCATCATATGTAGAATGAATATGGTGTTTCCCCTAATTTGGCTGGTGGTTGGGAGGGAACATGTGGAAGGTGTGCAACTAAGCAAGGGCCCCTAGCCCCGTTGCGTTCAAAACCTCCCGTGCCGCCGAAAGGGCGCCTTGCAAGAGTGCCCTGACGCGTGACTAAACCAAACCCTGTGGGTGTGCCTCAAAATTAAACAGCTGGGGTTACTGTTGGGATCCTGTTGGGAGTTGTTCGTGATGCCCGTGTTCCCTTTTGGTTGGGTGAGTTGTTTCTGAGGAAATGGGTATGGGTCAGAATTAAAAAGAAACAGGGGACCGCGGGTTTTAGGCTTTGGCTCCGTTTGCCAAGCTGCCATTTTGGTTCCACTTTTTTGAGCCACAGCTAGTACCAATCAAGCAGACTGGTCCCGGATCCCTGGATCATTTTTCTCCAGAAGGGAACATTTTGGTTGGGGGAAGGGTCTGGTTTCTGATTGCCAGCTCAAGACCCAGGAAATGGAAGACCATTTAGAGGATTCATCGGGGCTACCATGTCATGCCAACCGGTGAAGCCCGGGAAACACATTCCCCGTTTAGATCCGCCGGAAAATCATGAGGCCCAGGGGGGAACACGGGAAACGGCTCTTCCAAAGGAACCGGACTGCAGTTTGGGCATGGCCAGTCTGAAGTCTCTCCGGGTTTGACCAAACAAAAAGACCGTCTTTTCTTGAGGTACCCCAAAAATGGCGCAATGGCGCAATCCTCGTGGTTTCCCTTTAAAGACCATAACCACAAGGGCACCCTCAAAGAAAAAGACACCCCAAGAAAAATCCGCTTGCCACTGAAATGAAAAGCCGAGCTGCTCGAGGGCCTGGTACTTCTGCCGCTTCTGCTCCTCGAATCCGCTCGACTCGCGATAACCGGGGTGCCCGTTGCAACAAGACGCTGGACGGGTGAGCTCGCCCCCGACAAATGGACCAAGCCCTCCCTGATCGAGCGGATTGGCCAACAAAAAAGTCCAAAAGACTTGCTGCTTGCCACCAAACTGGTCTTCCCAAAAATTTCAAAGTCCACGAGCTCGGGGAGTGAGAAGTATGACACCCTCCCACCTTTTTCACATGGAACCTGACGAGGGGGGGGGGGTCCTGGAGACCCGAACGTCAGGTTCCATGAAAATTGGTGGGAGGGACTTGTACTGAAAAACATGTGCCCTGCTGCATCCCCAAGTGAACGACACTACATCAATTGGGGGAAATACGCCAACACGAACACAAAAAGCTAAACAAACAAACAAACAAACAAAACAAACACACAAACAAACAAACAAACCAAACAAACAAACAAACAAACAAACAAACAAACAAACAAACCAACCAAACAAACAAACAAACAAACAAACAAACAAACAAACAAACCAAACAAACAAACAAACAAACAAACAAACAAACAAACAAACAAACAAGCAAAAACACAAAACAAAACACAAACAAACAAACAAACAAGCAAAAACACAAAACAAAACACAAACAAACAAACAAACAAACAAACCAAACAAACAAACAAACAAACAAACAAGCAAAAACACAAAACAAAACACAGACAAACAAACAAACAAACAAACAAAACAAACAAACAAACAAACAAACAAGCAAAAACACAAAACAAAACACAGACAAACACAGACACGCGCAAGGAACCACGGGGTGTTGCACTGCTTCCGTCCTGCTCCCTGCGCTCCCGGGCCTGGATCTTGGCCTCTGAAGCAAGCAACTCGCGCCATGCGTCGGTTTCGGGAATCCGGCTCAAGTGTTGGGGGTAGCTGAAGTCTCCATGACTGGTGGGGTGACCCAAAGCACAGGGGTGGATCTGGGACCTTCCAAGCATTCCAAGCCCAGGGTACCTTCCAACCATTCTGTAAGAGGAAACCATCAAAAGAGATCCAGAAACAAATTAAATGATTCAGACCATCTTTGGGATTCAAGTGTCCTTCTTTTCAGGGAACCATCCAAAAACCCAGGTTGGAAACAAATCCGGTTTTCGAAAAGAAGGATGGTTGAAATGAATGGGGAATCAACCTCTAGAGTCTTGGTCGCTGATGACTCCTCTACAAAACGTCCGCAACTTTTTGTCGGTCCAATGGAAAGTCCGACCTGTTTCAACCAAACAATTCATGTTCGATGATCTAATCAAATGGAAGTGGGGCTGCATCTGTTCCCCTCCTCGCCAGGTTGGTCGCTACCGCCCAGCAATCATATTGGGAATCCACAACCAGCCACAGCTCCTTGGCAACTCTCCAAATTCATCGATTCAATCGTTGATCTGGGTGCGCCTCTTTTGGAAATCCATGTTTGGGTGGGATTCTTTTGAGGGAAGCGCGACAGGAAAAAGCCCAACCCCAGCGCATCCAGTTGCCATTGTGGCTACCTCTAGGTTCTCTAACATGTAAAAGCAAAAGAACCGGATGGCTGGCAGCCATGGCCCCGGGTGTTGCGAATGAACCGGAAGGGGATTCCCTGTAAAGAAAACCACAGAGGGGGTCATTCCATTTCTCATTCCCTGCGTTTCGAACCAGCCTGCGCCACGTCTGCGTCACAGCCTCTTCCATTTGGTTCAGACCCCTATTAAAAAACAAGAAACAATCCAGTAGTGATCGGTTCCCCTTAAAATCAACAAGGGGGGGGGGAAAAACGGGAAACAACAATAAACAACACACACCTCTTAAGCAAATGGAAGGCCTCTGACCCGAGACAAAATTCCCGGCCTTGAGCGCCATGGCCTCCTCTGCGCGCATCACGTTCCGCGCCTGCGGCTCCCCGCGCGCGTTGCCTCGCAAGCCGAGAGGCGGAGGCGATGCGCTCGGAAGCCGAGAAGCGGAGGCGGATTTGCGAAGGCGTGGAGCTCCGAGACATGGGGTGAAACTTTGCCGCCAAAAGGTTTTAGAACAAGACATGGGCAGAAATCCTGGGCAATCATTGAAACTTGAAGTTGGGCAGAAAAGAATTGAGAGAGGGGTGGCTATTCACGAAGTGGGGTTGTCTCGAAAGGGAGTTTTCGGAAGAGGTAGTGCAAATTGTCCGGGAAACACCGACCAGTTTGAATGGACCCCTGAAGTGTGTTGACTTGGTTAAACAAAGCACCGTGATAGGGGTGTGCAGCTGATACCAATGACCTGTTCATTAGACATCGGGTTGGAACCATTTCTTGTTGGGTGATTGATTCCAATTTGAGCAGACTTTGAGGGTGTGCCTGAACTGGATACCCGGGATCAAGAAGTCTCTGCTTGCTTTGGCACCACCACTCTGCAATCATCAAAGTCACACCAAGTGGAAGTTTAACCCTCAGAAATCGCCTGGAGGCAATTGACAAAACTAAAGCAAGCAAGCTGCACCGTGCGCAGGTCGCACAATGCTTCTGGAATCAAAGGCCGAATGTGTGAATGCCATACATGAATCTAGTTTCTTACATTCAACTTTTGGGCACCGGTCAACAAAGGAGCCCAACATGACCATGGGTTATTGTACTCAGGAGCAAGCAGCCAGGACTTGAAACAAAGCTATTTTCAACCATGAGTGGAAGTGGAGCCGTGCTAGTCAAACCTCGGCTACTCCTTTGGCTGTGGGCGCGAGTCCTCGACAGGTTACTTACCTGCTTCTCATCACGCGATAGGATTCAGCCCCCGTTGGCCCCAAGCAGGCTTTAGGTTAAATCGCCTTGTTCACAAACCAGTTTTTGGGGGGGTGGTATTGGGGGAAGGGGGTTTAAGCATGTTAAGTAGCTTGATTTTTGCCGCGAGGACAAACACCTCTGACAGAGACATCAAAGTTCAGGGCCTGTAGCTTCCGTGGCATGGGCCACAGCCTGCATCCTTCCACGCCCATGCCAGCTCCCAAGTGAGAGGATGCTTCCATCCTGACAGTCACCCCCAACCAAAAAAAGGAAAAATGGGCAGCAAACAAAAGAAAGGGCAACAGCCTAGTCGGTTGGGTCGTTTGCAGTTCCTGAAGGATTTGATAGGCAAGTTAGCTCTCAACAGCCACCAGTGGATGTGCGTGGGCTCTTGCGCCGCGCATGTGCTCGTTTTTTTCCAGGAAACCAGCCTCATGTCAATCAAGTTCACGGCTCCTGTTCTGGCGCTCAACTTTTGCCACGAACCCTTTCGGCGAGCTGCGCACAATCGTGAAGCTAATCAGCTCGCCCACTTTGGCATCGCCGATCTGTCTGGAGTTGAGGTACACGTCCCGCCCATATCTCCATCCTCAGCCGGAAATTCATGAACTTAATGAATATAATGAATTCAATGCCGTTTTTCTTTTTTCTTTTTTTTTGGGATTTCCACGTTTTGGGCCCTCTGGAACGTCTGGAACATTGAAAACTACCCCTTTCCCAAATGCATCCTCCAATTTTTCGGGCTTAGGGTTCATGTATCCAGTCCCAGGGAACGTGGGAATCTCCAGCCACCGCTTCCAGGAAGGGAACAAGCCCATGTTCAACAATGGGTCAGAATAAGGACACCAACTTTTTCTGAAGCCTATTTTAGTAGGGGAACCCTCCCCCCAAGAAGGGTAAAAGGGTACTACTGGGGGACCTAGCATACCTGGCAAATTGCTGCAATTCCTTCAACCCATGCAAGAAATCACACGGGAACTGTCATAGATCGCACACCGGCGGTACATTTCCAGGTCACCTTCATTTCGCCCTCCTCGTTGCCCCCCCCCCAAAAAAAAAAACAAAAAAACGCCCCGCCCCCCATCCCCCCCCCCCCCGGCCCTCTGATGCCAAACTGCGCGCCGCTTCGCAATCCACAAAGCCGTAGCCTCCACCAGAGGCCTCATAGAAGACCTTGATCCTTCCCGAAAAGCCTCGGGAGACCAGCAGTGGTTGGTTTTTCGATTCAATTTCAGAAGGTAGCTGGAGGCAACTGGTTGCAACTGGAGGCAATTGGTCCCTTTGGTGTCCTTTTGCCTTGAGAGCATTCCTCGAAAAGGAGGCGCCATTTGGAGAATGTCCAAATCGAGCCGCAGCCTGGGCTGCCAGAGCCCGGTTGGAAGGAAATGCAACTTCTGAAGGAAAAAAAAGCGAAGAAATCAAAAAGGGAGCTATGAGAGTCCGGCAAGGAAAGGATACACAAGCTATGACTGTCACCTTTCGCATGTCCACACAGCGCAAGTATGAGAGATGGAAGCGCTGGTTGGAGTGTAATACGCAGTGAGCATTCGTGCCTGTATAAGATCAAGCTATGCCAAGATGTCGGACCATGCTGCGATATGCTCGTCTGTGTGCGTGCAGCGTGTGCTGATATCTCACGGAGTTACACTTGGTCATTTTCAGGAAGGCTGGAGCTCGCTGCGTTTATGTGTATAATCTCATCGCCACCTCTTCCAAATACTACAGCCAGCTTGCAGATGATGTTGTTGACATGCAGAGCTACATGCAGAGCTGTATCACTGAGATGAGTCTGACTACACAGGTAGCTGTGGATATGTCGACATAGAGGTGGACGTTCATGGCCAACCAACTCTTGAGAATGAAACTTTGAGACTCGAACAGTACCTAAGGGACCGAGTCTTTGTGAGCCGATTGGCCCGACTCAACTTTGTGGCCCACATGTTCCAAGGTATGCTCCGCACTGTGAGCAAGGTCGCCTTTTGGGCCATGCTGTCAGTGCCCGGAAGCGTATTGGAAACCCAATATCCATGAATCAACCACGAACCAGAAAATATGCCAGCGCTGGACACGGTTCCTGAATGAGCAATGTCCTGAAAATCATCCTGGCGACTTTGAATGTTTTTTTGGGCCCCGAAAGACCCCCTAAAGTTTCAACCAACTTTCAATTTGGACGTGCAAGAATTTGTCTTGTTCCCTGAAATTCGGATTCCCAAAGGACGCCCTTGGCTTTCTCCTGCAAATGAGCGCCGCCTGAAAGGTGCCTGGTTTCGGGAAGTCACCATGATGCCAATGGTTGCCACGGGTACCAAGTTTTGTGTGCCAATACAAGCTCAGCTGTACAAGCGAATCGACCGGATTTGCACTGATTTCCATGTTTGGTTCATGTTGAGTCCCCCCTTGGGTTGGACCAAGGAAAATTATCCAGCTGATTTGGTGGGGCCCGCTTTGATGTTGACCGTGTTGAATGGCATTGTAAATGAGGAAACTGAACTTCTTTAGGCTACAGGGGCCGCCTGTTTTGGGCGTCGCCCAATGCGTAAAAAGGCGAGCGGCGGTTGGGGTCGTTGTCCGGGTTCAGCGGGTCTTCCTCCGCTTCCGCCTCCACTTGCTGGGCGTGGCTTCCGCCGCACCCGCCCATCATCTGCATCAGCATCTGCTGCTGCATCATCTGGAATGCCTCTCGCGGTTTGGTTCAACCGGTGAGCCAGCTAGAGACAGGGCCACCTTTTTGGGGTTGACCATGTTACCGAAAAATGCACCAAGAAAACAGCGGAAAAGAGGGGTGCCCCTGATCAACTAAATGATCGATGCTGCCGAAATGGTTTCCCTTTCGTGACGCTAAAGGGGAATCTTTAAGAAACCCTCTGCACAGGCCGGCTTTGTGCAATGTCTCAAAACAGCATCTGGAACACCAAAGGCTTTGGTCTCCTTAAGGTTCCCTCAAAAACGGGCTCCGACTCCAAAAGCCCCATCTAAAACATGGGTTGATCAAAAGGTCCTTTACATTGACCGTTGGTTGGAAAACGACGACAACGATTTGACGTGTCCCACATGGGAAAAGTGAGCCGTGGTCATTTAGGGGCAATCAATGGACTATTTCTCAACCCCCACCATATATCCCCATCTTTTTTATATTGTCTATCCCAAAAGCAGATGCCATCGTCTTAGAGGACACCCGATTTCAAACCCCATCTTCTTCCATTTGGTTCAGACCCCCGGAAAAAACATATATAAAAAGAGAAATGTCCAGAGTGATAAATTCCTTTTAAACCCAACAAGGGGAACAAAAACAAAGAATAATCTTAAGCAAATGGAAGAGTTTTCCGCGACACGGCTCGCCCTACTCGGTGCTTGCGAGCTTGCGCCTGCGGCATGCCGCAGCCGCAGCCGCCGCAATTTCCGCCGCCCGCTTCGCCCATGGAGCCCATCAAGGGCTCCTCCTCGGATTTTTCTTAACGGCCGTGTCATTTGGCTGTGGGTCAAAAGTCCGTACCCACAGTGAACATCCCAATCCCCCACTAAAATAGGCTTAAAATGGGTGGTGCACCTACCCCACAATGGTACCATTGGTTTTGACCCACAGCTATTTGCCATCTTCCTGCAAAAGCAAACGTCGCTTGTGCCAACTCTGCGCCGTTTGCTTCGCGAGAAACGCCACTTAGGTCTGGCTATGAAACTGTCCGCTTCCATTGGTGTGTTCACCGCCCACTTTCGCTTCTATGCTGACATTATGCCTAACTTCATAAGTTTCCCTTTCAAGGTTGTCAAGGATATGTCTCTCCCAGTCTCCACTTCACTTTCCACCGTTCCGCGTTCAAGTTTCTTCCATTTGGTTAAGACCCCCGGAAAAATGAAAATATGTCCAGTAGTGATAAATTCCTTTTAACACCAACAAGGGAAAATCAACAATTTTCTTCAGCAAATGGAAGGTGTCCATTGGCTTCCCTCAGACTCTACGGCCGAGACGCGTTCGCATTCCCGGCGCCGGAGCCGCCGCACCAGGCGCCTTCTTTCGCCCAGGTGGCAGCGTCCGGCCAGGCGTTGGGGGACTGCCAGGAAGCGTCCTCCTCAACACGTGACTCAGCCAACCACTTTGGACCTGGAAATAGAAGGTGATCACCTTTTGGGACCCCAAAAGTGAACCAAAAATGGGAGACCAAAAGGTCAACAGGACCTGGAAATGCAAGGTGGTCACCCCTTGGGACCCCCACCAATGAAACATGGCAAAGCAAAAGGTCGAAAGGTCGGCTTTGAACAACCGATTCCGACGAGCATGGAACAAACCAAAGGCGCCATCCACGCCAGGTGCTTGTGAGAAGGATCGGGATTTGGGGAGGTCTGGACCGATTGTGGGCTTTCTGGAAGTTTCGAAAGGCTGGGCGTTTGCTGTCCAGGCTCGAGTTCAGCAAGGGCGCAAGGGCTCAGGGGGTTTCTGGGGATGGGCTTTTCCCACCCAAGAAGATCATTGAAGATGATCACCGCTGAAAAATGATCAAATGGGGCAATATGGCGGTGGGGGTAGGTTTCCTTCTTGTTTGGCTTTGGAACCAGCCCATAACTATGCCCTCAAAATACAACGCCTCATGGGACAACTGCAATTGGTTTGACCTGCCCCTTCAGGACACCTAAAAAACCTCCAAGGGAAGTACACCCCGGAACCCCCGATGAATTCATGAGGAAATTGGGACAACTATGACTCAGAATGACGTTATTGTTCTTCAATTTAAGGATGCCACACAAAATAATGAAAATTCGCTATTTGCACGAACCCTCAAGACGAAATAACGACGGGAAAATTCAAACGTCCAAATCTTGCCCACCGAAAGTACAAGAACTACTAGCATAGCCGTTGCGGATTTCGCCAAAAAGGTTTGACAGGTCAAAGGCCGGCTTTCAAACACTGGCAAATGTCTCCGAAGCCTTGCCACGTGTGCTCTCCAAACCCGCCTGCGGCCAAGTCCCTTGACAGCCTTGAGGCTGCGGCCAGTTTCCTTGCCAGCTGCCTTGGCACCAGCTCTCCGCCGTTGCCTGACTTTCACGAGGGCACTCAGGGCAATGCGCCGGTTGACAAGGGCCTCTCCCTGCCTTAAGGCCACATTCTCTTGCGCTAGTCTCAACAGAAGGGACAGTGAAGCCAAAAAAACCGATGGAGTTTCGGGATCAGCCACGGGGAACGGGCAACACGCAAACTGAAACAGAAGACATGAGGTGTTGTCTCGCTTGGCCTTCGGGAAGACAGGAAACGCTCCCTTTCCACCATTTGCCCTTGGAGGGGTCTGCAAAAATCCCTAAACATGCCAATCAAAAACAGGCCACAAATCTTCCCCACGCTGCAAGGTTCCCCCAAAACACGGCTCCAAAAACGGGCCCCTTTAAAGGGCCCGGAGTCCGAAACTACAGGGACGGACACCAGGGCTTTGGAGGGTTGAGGCTCGGGGTGAGGGGGGAATCGGATGATTTTTGGAACTTCATCAGGGGCCATCAAGGCTCTCATTTCACTAGTTTGGGTCCGGATGACTCATTACTCGCTTTCTCACTCATGTCACTTCATGTAGTCACATGAAAGTGATTCAAATCTGAAGGGGACAAACTACCAATGGATTGAATTACCACAATCACTGGAATGGTTTGAAAGTACCCCCACAACCCCATTCTAAATATTTGGCTGTGGGTCAAAACCAATGGGATCCATTTTGGGGTCGGCGCATTCACCACCCATTTAGAACCCATTTTAGTGCTTGGATTGGGATGTCCACTGGGGGCTAACCGATTTGGTGTTTTGACCCATGGCTACAACTTATTCATGGCTTCAATTGCCACAATCACTGCAATGGTGTTGAAGGACCCCACCCCATTCGAAACATTTCTGCGCTTCTGCCCCGGGCCCCTGAGTCATGGCGCTTGCGCCGGCGCAGCCGGGGGCACTGGAGGCTTCGGGGGCGCCGGCGCCGGCGCTGCAGCAGCGGCCGGCGGCTCTTGGAAGCGCTCAGGCTTCAGCCCGGTCAAACCTCAAGGACAAGAAGCTCACTTGCTGAGTGGATGGCAACCAAAGTCCAAACTGTTTTATCCTTTGCCACTAGAATGGTCCAAACCCGAAAAGTTGATAAAGTTTTCATGAACTCAGGAGGTGAGCAAGGCCTGTGCAAAGAGTTTAGCTTGGGTTGGGCTTGGGTTTGGCTGGGTAGATGGTTGTTTTTGGTTGGAGTTGGCCGGATCCCGCGAAATATACAAGGTCGTGAAGAAAACTCGAGTAGTCAAGGGCAAAAAACTGCCAAAAAAGGACTAGTACGCGGAGGGGACTATCAGCGCAGCAGCGCGCAGGAAAGAATTGATCTGCACATTTGGCAAACCGAGCTGGTCTTTGACCTGGCTCCACTGCTTTACCATGATCGAAGCCACCTCTCCCCCAAGTGTTTAGTTGAAGGGATGCAATCGAAACCCCCCAACCACAGCCAAACTCACGACCACATGAAAAAGGGGAATATTCTAGCGGTTGATTCCCCATTCTTTTCAGCCATCGTTCTTGTCAAAAAACATCCATTTTCCCAGGATTTTGGTGGTTTTCAGAAAGAAGGACCCCTGGGTTTGGAATGGGGGTCCCCGTTGACCAACCAAACGACAAGCAGCGAAAGAACTCCTCCTCTTCCTGCGTCATGGCCTCCGGCTCCTGAGCGCTCGAACATTTCAAGGTACCCATGGCTATCAGAATCCAGGAGGCAAAGCCCCGTGAGGAAAGACTACCCCAGTGTTGGCCACCGGCCAGCAAAATAGTTAATGTTGATTCTGGCCAGCAAAAACGATCAAACAAAGTCCCAGAAGACGGGAGGGCCCATTTGAAGGGACGAAAAGAACCCTCCCCTGTCTTAGGAATCCAGAGCAACACTACACGCAGGACGCGCTCCGTTGGCACACATGGCCTTCCGCTGTTGCCCCACTAAAATTGATATCTTTACATTCTGGTGATGTCGAAAGAGGCAGCCATTGTCCTAATATATCCATGCATCTCTGTCAGCAAAGATCAATGGCCAACAAGTAGACACAGTTCAAGCCACAAAGCAACAACCAACAGCTACATTTTGGTCCTCCTGGCAGCTTTGGTGGTCCCCGAAAAATATACCCACATCGAGAACACCGACTGCTGAAGTCCGGTTGCCTTTGGGCAAGTGAGTGACGACTTCTGCAGTAATCCAAGGGGGTCAACTTTGGTGAGCGTCCCTCAAGTCAACTTGGGTGTCAACTAGGAGGTCTGGACACATTAGCCATCCCCTTCTTGTTTCCCTCGGGTAATTAACTGAAACATTATGAGTTACTTCGCACCAAATGAGCTGAAACAAAACCGCGGGGCGGAGGTTCTCGCCCGACTGCTGCTGGATGGGGATGCGGCATCCGGCCAACCGGACCCATCCCATGGCCGTTTGCCCGCGAACTGCATCACTCAACTCGGGAAGCTGAGCCGAAATTCGCGAAACGGACACGTGCGAAACTTGTGTGTGTGTGTGTGTGCTTTTTATCTCCGGGGACCCGTAATCAATGTACTTTCAAACCACCTCGAGTCTCAAAAAGGGGCCGAGCCAAAAGCCAAAAACTCCCACCCAATTGCTTTCGTGGGAACCGCCAACTTGGGTAGACGCCGCTCTACCTCATTTGGATTGCCAAGGCCCATGTGGTGAAGCTTCATTCGCCCTCTTTGGGTGAGCAACCCTGTTTAGCCGATGATTAGTCCAGGCGAGTGAGCTACTTTTATTCAATTACATTGTACCAGGAAAAGGGGCGAGTCGCGCTCGTGTTTCATGTCAAACTGTGGAGACTCCATGGGGAGCATGTCAGCCACACTCCTTACGGGGAGTCCGATAGAGGTCCGGTAGGCCCATTGGTTTGGGGGCCATTTGTTGCCTCCTTTAGCCTCCCTTCACAACCCTCTTTCCTGCCTTGATCGGGATTCAAAAAGCGACACGGCGATCATTTATAACCACTGACCAGCATCAAGCAAATTGCTTGGCCGACAAGGGGCATTTGCCGAGTCTTACTTGAGGTCTTTGGGATTTAAACCTTAAAGGCTGTTTGCCAGCAGGTTTTCAGGTCCAGACACAACACCGTCAGGGCAGCAAGAATCCGGGCTTGCATGGACTCCAAACAAGAATGGTTGCTGTCCCCAAGCAGGGCGGTCGCTTTAGGATCAACTTCTTGGAAAACGCAGCCCCCAGTGCGGGAATCAACTCTTGACAGGTTGCAAAGGGATCAGCGTGTTCCAAAGCGGGGACACGAAAACCCTTTGACACCCAAACCGGCGGGGAACAAACCCTTCCAGGGTTCCCGAAAATAAATTCCCCTCCCCTCACAAGGCGGCCTTGAACGCCACCTGTTTGTCAACAGCGAAACCTATTTGCTCCCGTTTTGCTGGAGACGTGCAAAGTAACTACCAAAACTGTCAGCGGAATTAGCGGGGATGTGCTTTCATGGGAATGCGTGTCCAACTCTGCCGATCAGCTATTCTAAGGTTGGTCCTCCATTCTCTTTTTCTTTTTTATCGGCCATGGATTAACTAACCTGGTGAATGAATAGGGGTTGCTTCAAAAAAAAGCTTAGGGCTCCCTGATAATTAGAGACACCCCGAACATGAATCCACCAGTCTGCATCCTTCTCCGTTTCTCCCACCCCATGAGCACCTCTGAACCTACGGCTAGCAGACGCCACTTGCAGAGTTGTTTTTGATAAACCGCTTCGGCGAAGCACGGCAGGTGAGCCAAGAACCAACATGGATGGGCGTTTTGTTGTTTTGACAATGTGGTGGCTGATCTCCTTCTTGTTTTGTGGCCCATGGAAATAGCCCTACAAAGATGGACTTATATTCTTGCCCCCCCCTCCGGTTTTTGCGTAATGTCAAATCAGGAACTGGGGGAATGCTGTTTCTTAGCAAAATTGATCACTGCTTCCTCAGTGTGGCTTGACCAACCGCCTTGCGTTGGCCTGAGGTCTTACAAGTGAAGCAACCGAAAACCGTGGTGAACTTTTTAGGTGAAATCAAACGTATCGGACAAACATTGCGAAAGGGGGATGAATTCTACTTCTTGGCACCACTGGGCACATGGAAGCCCATACTAACCTTCACGTACCGCTGTTGAACCTGTCAGAGCTGCATAATATGGGTGAAGGTAGATGTCACAATTTCCCTTTGTCAAGCAAGCGGCATGATCAAAACTACATGGCAAAACTGTGCAATTCAACTTCAACCAACTGTAGAGTCAAGCATCTGACTCATCAAATAGCCAGAGCAGTGATGCATCTCCACCTGGCGAAAGCCAATGAATCGACATCCATCGCGACCGGACCGAACACGAATGGCCTTACTCCGCCTCAAACAAGGTGGAGCAACTTCTTTGGCAACCCCCCTTCTTTTGGACACTCGTATCCTACGGTTGCAAGACAACCGACAAGTGTTCACTGCACCTATACTAATGCAATGGCAATCAATACTAAAGCTAACGCAACACCAACTATATAGAACTAAAACAATGCTAGACCAAACGTAAACCAATACCCAGCCAATCCCAAGCAGGCAAAGCCAACTGAGGCTAGCCAAAATATCTTATGACACAGGAAGAACAGCTTCCCAAGGGGTGGTACAGCGCCGGAAAGGGCATCATGATACATGTTCAAGGATAGAAACATGAGAAAACACCGTTATCTGGGCCAGCCCAAAGCATATTCACCCAATACTAAACCAATTCTAGAGGCTGCTGACCCATGCCACAGGAATGCTAAATCACTACTAAACCGATTCTAAACCGTACTCCAGCTCAAAGGACTACCAGAAAAGAAAAAAACTTAAGCCATTTCTGAGCATTCCTTACCGGGAGACTACTTGAGCAGGCGCAACTCCAGGCCCCAGCGTGTTGTTGGGGGCTTTTACTGTCGACCCCCCATATTGTTTGAGGAGAGGCTCACTAGTCACTACCCAATAAGCCTTGGTGTCGAGCTTTGGGGGAAGGTTGTTTGTTTATGGGGTCCCTGAATTCCTCACTCCAGGTTGCTCCGAAAAATCCCGAAAAGGTCTAAATTGTTCTTTACCGCCGAAACGGTCTTCCCAACTCAAGTAATATTTTTTGAGCCTTGCGCCCAACCAAGCCAATTCCGAAACTCGAATGAACTTGTGGCGGCCTTTTGGCCCACGTTGAACAGCTTGATATAGCAAATCTCCCCGTCATCCTCCAGGTCCGACACCGTCTGATACCTCGACTTGTACTCCTGGAGCGCAAGTCGCTGCGATCCGAATGGGTCAGAGTCGATGTTCGTTGTCTGGTTCAGCCACTCGGCATGAACAGAATGAACCAAACAAACCTATACTAGACACAACATACAAAGGAAACATAAACAATCTCGCAAAATCCATAGACAGAACAAACGGCCCAGAGCTAAGAAACATTAAGCAACAAACAAAACAAGAGTGCGTAGCATGGACTAGAAGGGACTCATCGATCAGGTTCCCCCTTCGCATCAGTTGCTAGGTTCTTAACCCAGTATGCACAGGGATTCATCTATCCTAGCTGCTGCAGTTGTGAATCCACCGCAGGAAGAGCTGCTCCCAGAATAATCATGGATCTCTCCATTGAAACACTTTTCTACCAAGAAGCTGAACAGCACCTGCCCCTGGACTGTTTCGGGATTCCAAAGCCCAAGTCTCCAAGGGGGTTTTTCACGAGGAACCACACCCGATTCTGACACCATCACTGCCTTGCGGTTCTCACCCGGTTGGGACATATAGGACCACGAAGAAAGCAGTTGTCCCGCCAAAAACACTGAGCCCAGGTACGTCGATTTAGTCTTCCCCGAGATGAGCTCCAAGGTTGGGCAAAGCGTGGTCAAACAACCACCCTGGCCCCGCTTCGAAGGGGGACAAAACGACCATGCTCCCAAGGGATTGGCACCAACCCTGGTACCAACTGGCAATGCTGATGTCGCTTTGGCCTCCACGCGCTTCAGGAAGTCGATCTTTGCCTTTACCGGGTCCATAGCCCTGCGAGACCAGGCGAGACCAGGCGAGCGTGCCACGGCCCCGACATCCTGCTGGTCCGGACATGTCTCTCCTCCTTTTTGGCTTGGCCCAACACATGTTCAAGACATGGAGGTGGTACATCGAAATATGGGGGGGGGGCATCATTCACATCAGGTTTGTCCGACAATTCTGAGTCATTGAGTGAGGCTTCCATCAAAATATGTCAGCCACATGCTGATGTTTCACGTGGATTACCCTGGACAGATTCCCCAAAGTTTGAACCCATTCTGGGTACCCTAGTTCATCACGAGGGCTGGAAAAGCGAAAGCTGCATCACGCCCACCAACAGAAACTTGTGGCTTCCGGCCAGATACTGGGATTCGAGGACCAACCATAGGAAGTCTGGAAACACTGATTTTCTCCAAACATGGTGGGGACTGCTTCCAGGGTGCTTCCCTTCAAAGGGCTGAGCCTGTAGTCATCGTTGGCCAACTTCAACGAGTAGTTCCTTTCCAGGATCTCCTGCGATGCTAAGAAATGATCCAGCGGTCCCAAAAGACCACTGGGCACAAGGGGCCTAAACCAACGAACCAGGGGCCTCTGTAAGAGGGAACACCCTAAAACATATCTACAAATCAATTGCTTAAACATGTTTAAATAGTGGGTTGACCCAAGACCTTTCGGGGAAATTGCGGGTGGTCACTTCCCCATCTCAAATCGCTGACTGACAGGTGTCAAAGCGAAGCAAAACACAGCGCATGCATAGGCCACTCGTCCGCCGTTGTTTTAGCGCAAAACCGAGCGGCTGAACAAATAGCAGGGGTGCCCCCCAATTCCATCCACCCATTCTGCCCCACAAGCGGTCATGACGTGCAATTCCAGGGGTTGCTCCGATTGGGAACGGGTTCATGAGGCTTCCCCAATAATAAAAGATGCCTCCAAAAGGCACCTTCTTTGCAAGGGAATCCTCTGTGGTTGAGGGCAACTCTTGGCTTCCCTTGGCAACGGAAGCTAAACGATTTTAAGGGGGTGCCCGAATTGAAGACGCGCCCATGCATCTTGTGTAGGACTTGGTGGTTTGGATAGGTGGATCTTAGCAAGGCCGATCTTCGGGGTGGTTTACCAAGTACCCTTACATGCGACAAGCAAGCCCTCAAAACAAACCGGACACCTGACAGGTCCAACCTTGCCCAGAAATGAAAAACACCCACTGATTCCCCTGCTACGCAGGGACTTGCAGCAGGAAGGTTACATAAATGTTATGACTCGTATCCGAAGAGTGTACATTATAACCATATTGTCCAACACAAAATACATTCGTGATCAATTGATTCCTGGCGCGAGGCGTGTGAGGTACCTTGACAGATAGGAGGGAGGGAATCTGAAAAGGCTCTGAAAACATGTCACGCAATAGCCAACAGGTTGTGGAACACGTTCAACTCAGCCAGCTAGCAGCTGCGTAACTGGACATGGTGCTGATGGTGGGGGTCCGTGCTGAGAATGGTTGTATCCGCTTCGCACCAAACGGGATTGAGCAAGCCAGGCCACAAATAGGGCACATGGGTCCACACACATATATCGTCTGTCTCAGAATAACGTTCCCGGCCCTCGAAGTTGTTGGTCGGGGTATGCTGCGGGGGGTATGGTTCGAGGTATGGTTCGCAAAAAGAAGCCAAAACCATGTCAGAGTAGTAGTAGTGGTAATAGTAGTAGTAGCAGTAGAAGTAGCAGTAGCAACAACAATAGCATCAGCAGTAGCAGTAGCAGTAGCAGTTTCACACACAAACATGTTTCAATGTGTGGTTCGGGGGTATGCTTTGGGGTATGGTTCGCCCGGGGGAGGGGGTTCACTTCCACCCTCTTTAAATCTTGCACACAGAAAAAGACACACCAATGTACAAATATATGTATACATATATATATATATATGCTACCCCTTGAAATACTCAAGTTGTTGGCCAGACGGGGGCAAAATTCAAAAGGAAGTTCCAGCAATAGTAAACTAAACCAAGTGGAAAGTGATACGAAATCAACTGGAAACTCAAAGCAAATTCAAAAGGAAGCTAGAGCAATACTAAATCAAATGGAATCCCAAATCCACGAATACTAAATCAAACAAGTGGAAGCTCAAATCAAACTCAATAGGAACTTTCAGCAATACTAAATCAAATGCAAACAAGGACCAAAGCTCCTTTTGGAATTCATCTGGAGTTCTGGGATCCTCATGACGCAATCCAATGTCAACATAATTCAGGGGTCAAGGCAAAAACCCTTCCAAAATCTTTACGGTGTGGGGGGGGGGAGCGGGAGTGGTTGGGAATATTGTGTTCTATTTGTCGCGGGCGTGTTTTGTAGCAGCACACATCATCTGGCTCACGCTTTTTCTAGCCTCGTCGACCGCCCTTCCCCTTGCCCTTTTGTGCTTTCACATGCTCAAAACGACAGTCAGCTCCATAGGTGCATTGGCCAGTCTGAAACTTCATGCACACACCTTTGAGAACTCCAGGAACAGCAGGATAGTTCGACGCAGTCCGGCCACGTCCTGTTGAATTGCTCGACATTGCATCTCTCATATGAACAAGCCGTTTTCTCTCCAAATGATTCCTGGCAGCATCGATGAAGAACTTGTAGGTGTGCTTCTCAATTCCCTCCTCCGCTTGTTCGTTCTCGTTGAGGTCGTGAGTGAGGGGGCGGTGGATGCCGTCCTCGCTGGCATGAACAAAAAGACCCTCGAGGCATTGTTCCACAGGCAGGTCAGGAAGTCATCTGGTGATGAAATTCCTCAAGTCCTCGTTGATAAGCTGAACTGAAAGCAAATCCTCGAAATCATAAATGGCGCCGTGCTTGCTGTTTGTACTGAAATACTTGCGCACCATCAATAGGATCTGGCGGCCTCTAGCATATCTCTTCTCCTTCGCCTCTTGCTCCTTGAAGATATCAACCTGACGTGCGAGATTGCCTTCCAAGATGTTGGTCAGTGCCGATGCCAACTGCGCATCGAGATGAACGAAAATGCCTGAATCACGAAGGATTTCGGTCGTTTGAGCAGGGATCCATGTTTCTTCAATCCACTCAAATGCCTTCTCCGGTTGATCAGAAGTGGATCCCTAACTTTGATCCTCCAATTACGGTACTGTTCGGGTTTCGGAAAACGGGGGATATGAATTCGATCGCCCTCCTTTACACGAACGCGTTCCGTTGTCGGATCGCTGGAAGATCCCAAGTGCTTCAGTAGCTTTCGTCGAAACGACCCATCAGACGCTGTAAGAAGAGGGGTCCCGTCGCCTCCGACGGCTCCGGTCCTTCTTGCTCTTCTTTGTCTTTTTCTAACCTGCACTCCGCTCTGAGTTCTCGTGATCCTCTTGCAAAACACAAAACACATATTTGTGAAGCATGTTCCAAATCCCAGCTTGTAGCTTTTCGCCAGACCCAATACAACTGCAGTTGCTTCGAAAACAACCGTGTCTTTTGGCACCAACCCGCGCACAGCACTACATACACACAAACTCAAAACAAAGGAGACGCACACACATATGTGTACATACGACTGTGACTATTGTTTTAGGTGACAATCAAAAGCTCCCATGCAATTATGGATCCACACAACCATGAAACATAACATTGCAAAGGAAAGCCTTGAAGAGGTCCACAGTTTGAGATCTGCAACGACAGCCTTTCCAACAACGCATGCGCGGCTGTCAACAGACCTGGCGCAGCTTCCAAGTAGCGCAGCCCATCAACTTGCAGAGCTGTCAACAGCCCAGGCACAGCGCGCAGCCCAGGCGCAGCTTTCAACATCCCAGGCACAGCAGGCAACCGCCAACCAAAGCGAGCAACCGCCCGTCAACAGCCCAGCCCAAGCTTTCAATTGCCGAGGCAACATCCCAGGCACAGCAGGCAACCGCCAACCAAAGCGAGCAACCGCCCGTCAACAGCCCAGCCCAAGCTTTCAATTGCCGAGGCAACATCCCAGGCACAGCAGGCAACCGCCAACCAAAGCGAGCAACCGCCCGTCAACAGCCCAGCCCAAGCTTTCAATTGCCGAGGCAACATCCCAGGCACAGCAGGCAACCGCCAACCAAAGCGAGCCACGGACATCCCAAACATCGCCTTCAACAGCCCAGGCCAAGCTTTCAATAGCCAAGGCACCGCAACCAACATCCCAGGCGCAGCTTTCAACATACCCGCAGCTTCAACTGCCCAGGCACAGCATTCAACATACCGGGCATGGCCTGCAAAGATGCACGCTTTAGAATGCATAAAGCAAAAATGCATGGTTTTTCAGGAATGGGGGATCATTCTACCTCAGTCTGGCTAAATCACTTTTTGCAGAGCAACCATCTCAGTTGTGTGTTGCTTGTTTTTAATTTGCTTGAATCATCGTCAATAGCAACTGTTGAAAATGAAATGTAAAAAGGATATCAAATTTGAAACGCTTTCGAGTTCAAACCAAAATAAGTCTTAATTGTTTGCAGTTTCTTGCGCATTTCACAAAAACAGTTGGAGAACATAGGTATTGGCATGGCCAGACGAGCTTGGAATCAAACTCAATTTCAACAGTCCTTATCTAACTCCGTGTTGTTTTCACCAAGCAAGAGCTGAGCCAAGCCAATGACAGAAAAGTGCTTTCATAGATCTGATGCGGGCAAAACGCGGTGTTCTTCAGCACTTGCTCAAATCGTGTTGCCCTGGACCGAAGATCGAATATACAAGATTCCACAAACATACTGTATCCTCAATCCTGGCCCCCATAATGCTTGACAGTTAGTTCTAGACTCACTTGTGCTAGCACGTGCTGACACGTCCTTGGATTGAAGATAGAAGATTCTCAGACCGCTAGTTCTGGAAATCTTCAAATCCATTCACCCTGGATTGCCCTAAGTCCAGCATTGGAGATTCCCAGAAAGAATTGTCAGAAGATCTTCAATCTTCAATCCAGCATGTGGTAGCACGTGCTAGCACATCCTGAATTGCACCAAGTACCGATGCTAGAATTTAAGTCTAAGAAAGGAGCGCATTTTTAGACCTCACTTTTAGAAGCTGGAACGTGCGTTTTACATGCATGTTTTAAGATTTTAAGCCAAAATGTCAGTTTCTGGCCAAAAACCTGAGTCTTCCAGGGGGGAGTACCATATGTATCAGCTTGTGGTCCACAGGTACTAAGCCTAAAATGTGAAATAGCCATTGGAGAAGACATCTGAGCCACGGTCAGGAGTACTCTCACTGGCTGAGTGCTTAAAGTTCATGAACTCAGGGAGTGAGTACTTGAGGCTTGGTACCCTTTTCCAGGTTAGTTTAAGGGGAAACCGAAAGGGAAGCCCACGATTCTGTCTCCTAGGAGTCTTGACATATGTCCATGTGGAAAGCTCGGGTTGCCGGCAATCGGATCCAACATTCGCCTTGTTGTCGCAGATGCTCTCCACAAAGACCTTGGAAAGGAAGCGCCACGAAGGTCCCAAGTTCTTCTTGGAGGTCGCAATCTCTTCGCGCTTCCCCTTGAAGATTTGTGCATTGCATGCTCCGAAACTTACCATGCTGACACATAGCCAAAACAAGAACCGCTGGAGGATACAACCAATGTGTTGGTGATTCAGCACCCTGGTTTAGCCGTTGCCTAAACACAAACCAAGGACTGAAGTCCGTTCAATCATTTCAGTGACGTGCAAACACGTCAGACTTGAACTTCCAACCTGCCTAAAGTAGCTGGAAGCCATCAAACCAAACGGTCAGCTTTGACTTGGGCCAAGTCCGGCTATTGTTCACATGCTAGCTTGCCTTCAAACTAGAATTTCCCTCAACCGGAACCTACCCCAATTCAATCCCAAAACCAGCAAACTGACCACCACAAAGCAATCTACAAATCCATTGTCCGTTGACACTGCTTGCAAATGATTAAACTCCTGGAGACACAACCTGCTGAAAGTTAACTTTTATGTCTTATGGAAAATCCACTAGTTGGCAAAAAGTCAAAGCCCTATATAACATCCAAGCAAAATGCACCAAAGCAACAGTCTAAGTTCTGCAGGATGGTGGGGCACAACTATTAGCCCCACAAATCGAAGGCAAACTTGCCAGCCCTTGGTCCTTGGCATGTCAGCCACAGCAAAGGACGAGAACAAACACATACAATGCATGTGCCCAAGCTTCGGTCTTCGCCCTATTGAATGATACATTGGAGCAACATGAAGTCGGAAAACAAAAAGGTCAGCGTCCAAGCTCCGGTCATCCTATTGTCCTATTGCAAAACTGTCGTTGCCGCAGCCACGGTCGAACCAAAGAGCAACCAAGCACGTCCACTTTTCCAACTCTCCGCCCCTGTGCAAACCAACAATCCACAGCACAACCCCCACACTACTTAAGGATCCTACTACTGAGTCTAAGCTTCTTGGTTCTAAACTCTGTTTGTGCTGGTAATTTGTGGGTAGTGGACACCACCTTAGATTCAACATGGCTACGCCCCAAACCTATGGGAGAGGTTGTTGCTGGAAAAGCACTTCCAACAGTTTCTCGCCTTTTTTCTCCTTCTTTTTTTCTGGACACCAAAAATTGGGTTTGGCTTTCCTCGAGGCTACCCTCTAAACCAATCTGCCCAAAGGCCAAAAAGGAACAGCACCAAACACAGGCGCCCCTTCCGCCCCTTCCGTCCGGCGGATTCGATTCGTTGGATCGGATGCGGGCGAAGGGCGGGGGTGATCCCTGTGACCTGGCGGCACTTCTCCATGATCCGCTGGCGCCGCCTGAATTCGACTTCCGCCATCGCGGGGTCACGTTGAGTGGTTTCTTTTTGCGAAAAGCGAGTGCTCGAACGCAAGGCGAGGAACCCAACAAAAAAGAAACTGCAGTTTTGGTAGGGGAATCTCTCCTGCGGATTGCCGCCCTGTTTTGAGGGTGTTAAAAGAGTGCAGCAACTAGTGGAGTCCACAACCTAAATGGGCATGAGCCAGAAGCCAAACCTGTATCAAAGTTCGGACTCTCCCTGTCCTTCACTTGTGTGCTGATATCTTGCAACACAAAATAAATGTTCACCCTCTATTTGGTGGTTGGAACGTGATTGAACAGGTTGGAGGATTCGCCTGGCTACCCTCTTCCACTGAACAGTCAGCTTCCCCTTGATAGAGTAGTCTTCCCTGTCATCCCTGTTGGGTTTGCGTGGAATTCAAAGCATGTGACGCTTGAATAATAATAATAAACGTACTAAACATCATCCCCCCCCGAGATCCTCCCGGAACCAGCTAACTACCAATACCGTCTGGTGAAGTCGCCGCTGTTTGTTATAAATAATGCGCAACTAAATGGAGACAGGGGCATACTCCTGGGCGACTGGATCTTGCTCGCAGTGATAAAAACTCCAAGACAAGAGGGCTGTAATCACTGCCAACAGTCAGAAACTGATCAAGGGAAAATATCCTTTCCTGAAAGTATCCATCCATGGCCGAAGCCGACAAGAAAAGCTTGTAACTGCTGAAGGTGCAGGTTTCGCTACTGAAGGCAACCACAGAACCCACCGGACCAAACACTTGATGACATTGGTATCCGTTTCGAAATTTGAAGCGTCCCCTGGGCCTGTCACCACGCATGTCCACAACACACAGCATTGCGTGCTTGGCAGGATCAAAAAAGTGGAGCCCCACTCCCCCCTGCGCTCGCCCAGTTCCGCGCTTCTTGGTGGTGTTTGTGGCATCGAAGATCGCGACACAGACCTTGTTCCATCAAGAGGCTCGGGCGTCCCATATTCCCAGAGGAAACCATGAGAATTGCACCAAGGCACCCGGTCCCAAGTTGAGCTTTCAGTGAAAGATGTCTCTAGATGTCTCGCACTCTGGCTGGTACCGCTTCCTCAAAGGAAACCACGCGAATTGTACAAAGGGCCACCTTGCTGAGCTGTAGGTGTTGGCCAATGCCCCACAATGAGTGGAAAGCCACTCCGGGGATCCCTTTCGAAACCCACGAATCCACCAAAAACAGCCAAGCATCATATTCTGGGCATGTGCGAAAAGAGGGGGACCTGAAAAACCATGTTTTTCTTGGATTCCCTTTGAGCCAACCCCAAAAAGGGTTCGCTCCACAACAGACCTCCCTGCACATTGTTGGCTACAAGGGCATGGGCAAGCAAAAGCTCAGATCCATCTATTGATTTGCAGACCGAATCTTTGCGTAATGGAAGTAAACTGCAAGCCGCACCTATTGCCTTTGGCTGAGTGTTGCCCCGCGTGTTTGGCTGTGTTTGCCTTTAGCTAGTGTGGCTTGTGCTGGCCTCAATCAGGCAGTCTGGAAAGGACAAGCCTGTTCTCCATAGGACGCCGCCACTTTTGCTCGTTTGACCTGCGCCACTAATCCATCTAAGGGTTTTTGTATTACGCCCTGGGATTAAGCCCACTGGGAAATGACCCCATTTAGGCATATTTCCGGGATAAAATCATGTTATTTTGGACCATGTTGGGCCATTTCCCAAGGGTGTAATGCCAGGGTGTAATACAACAACCCTTAGACACCAGGAGACATGAGCACAATGGGCTCTATGGAACGGGCGTGCAGCTCGCTCCCCGAAGGAATATGCACAGAAGTTTTCTCCAAGCCTGACATGAACGAAATTCAGCCGCGTGAATCCCGTGCTTAGGAGCCAAGGAGATGGAAATCAACTCTTGGCTGTTGGGCATCTTGACCACCCGCTGGGAAATCTAACAAAATCAAGGAGAGAAACACAGGGGGTCAAATGAGCAATTCCTTGTGTGAATGGGTACGTGAAACAAAAATAAGGACTCCCAAGCAATTGCGGATTTTCCTTTCCGTTGCACCTTTTC
>CAUJNA010003404.1:533011-543011 GCA_963377175.1 Effrenium voratum | reverse complement strand
CGTGCGCAAACGCCCTGAACAACTGTCTGGGAAAGGCAACCTTTTAATGACCCTTGATCCTCTTGACATGGCCCGCCAAAGAACGCCATACACAGTTGCCCTGTCTGCCAGTGACCCGAAATTCCGTTTTGCGCTGACCGTTTTCATGTGCTGCCTTGAGCCGACTAGAGCAGAACGCAACAAACAAAGGCCCCACCAGAAGAACCTTGGATGCTCAGCATGGAACTCAAAAAGGGTTCCCGGGAAGAAGAGTCCTCTAGAAATGGCGGGCGTTCTGGGTTCCATATGGATTAGGGGGGCAGGTTATCACCAGCCCTAGTGGGACAAAAGGGCCCTCGCCTACTTGAGTAGCATGAACAAAGGGACGCCCGCAAAGAAAGAGATCCGCCCGAAACGATCTGATTTGTGGTTCTTGCGATGGGTTTGTGCACGGGCACGGCAAAGGTGGGCCTGTTAAATTATCGCGAACTGAGGTAGGATTCCCTCCAAGCCTACTCACCAAAGGGAATGGGCAGCATTTGATACTCGTGAGTCACAATGGTCCATCTAGCTGAGGGCTTGATTTCGAGAAGGTGCAGAAAATGAGCGTCCTTTCCAAGAAGTAGCATTGTAAAAAGTTCGCAGTGGTGCCACAGGTAAATATCATGCTAAGGCCTTGAAAGCTTAGCTGGGGCCAAGCTGCTCTGGATCGAATCAGAACCCAAGCCTCATCTTAACCCCTGAATCAAACTGCCCAACTTCGGGTACTGTTCTTTCGAGTAATACAGTTGACTCAGAAGGGTCATGTGCTGTCTCAAATTCCCTCCCCCGCCCCACCCCTTAAAGAGAGTTGGTGACTTTCTCTTGGCTTGCACCTCAAATAGTGCACAATCAACACACAGCCTTACGAATCCTGAGTCAACAGTAACGTGCAATCCCTAAGCAAACATTTGAAAAAAGAAATGGGGCCATTCAAAGTGATCTTTCCACGGCTCCCGCCCCGCAATGGGGGCGACAACTTGCGCTTCCGGAGCGGACAGCTCGAGAGACCTGCCGACCAAAGCGGCGCCCAAGTTCTCCGAGGGTCGTAATGTACGACTTGCCCCGCGCCGGCAGGCCGACCATGCACAAAAGCACGCGACTGGACTGGCTGTACCTCCGGATGGGCGCTGGGATCAGGTGGAACTTGCTGGGGTCTTGGGATAAACGGGATGTATGCAGGCATATTTCAAACCTGCACGGGTCCCAAGAGGGCATGAGCTGTTTCGGGTTTAGGGGCGCATGGCTTGTGTTATTGCCTTGGTGGATCGCCTGGAACTTGGGCCTGCAGTTCGCTTGTTCATCTAGGTCCTCCAGTAGAGAGGCTACAATAAGGGTACCCGATTTTGTTTCTGTAGTCTATTTTAATAGGGGAAAACTCCCAACCAAAACAGGGTGAGAAAGGGCACTACTGGGGGACCTAGTCATGTACAATCATACACTTTCGGTGGCACATGTACCCTTGGAGAAGCTTTCGAAACGTCTTGGGTCCCTTCATTCTCCCAGCATCGCCTACCTCGTTGATAAAGATGTGCATACAACCAACATATAGCCCCGCTAGAACAAACGTATACATAAAACACATATACAAATATATACATATATACATATATACACGTATGCATATATGCACATTATATGTATGTCAAGCTAGACATGTACAAGCGTTGAGTCGTCACACCCGTTTTTACGCCAACTATCCTGCCGCCGTCCTCTGTTCGTTAGGTCCTCTCTCAAAACCGACATGTTCCGCGCATCGCAATCAGATTCTCGTGTGAAACAAAAGGTTGCGGGAGTGGGTTGCTTTTGACAGTCTTGGATCAATTTGTGCTTGATCGGGTTTCTGTGATTGGCTTGCGGCGGTCCTTCACACCCCGAGTACCTTGCAGGCAAGATCCATCCAGTACACATGCAAGCCTGCATCTCTAGAATCATCAGCTCCGTCGTCAGAATGACGGTGGCGCTTGTCGATGGCCACTTGATGTGGCTTTTCCAATGGCCTTTTATGGATCATGGTCGCTGTTGGGTCAATAGGAACCATCAAAATTATTGTCTAAGAACACCATCAAGGGGTTGATAACCATCCCTGCCATCCCCAAGTAAAGGGGTCTTATAACCATGGCACACATGAGCCCCCAAGTAATCCTCTCACAGTCGAGCCTAGAATTGGCCTCAAGGTGGCACCAAGAATAGCCCGCACGAAGACGACTCTTTTCGCCGCAAAGTTTGCTATAGTTGCAGCACACCGCCTTTCCTGAATCAATGTTTGATTTTGCGTGCAGGAAGGCTTAAAACTGTAAGATCGTAACCGCGAATTTCGGAACGTTGTGATCCGCGTGCAACTGTGCAAGACTTGTGCAAGGGCTCGGTACAAAGCCGCCAAATAAATTCAGTGATTTAGTCCTCAGGAATCACATGATGCTCGGGCACCATGCCGAAAGGAACACACGCAGTCTGTGCTAGAGGTAAGCTAAACGCTCCTGACAGAATCCATTGCTGCAATCCATTCCTGCCGCAGCTAGCCTGGTGCTTTTTGATGACCTGCTCGAACCTACATTCATTCTGCTCAGAAGGCCCATGTAAAAAGCTTGTCACCATCTTCATCATCTGATGGGTCCTGCGCAGCCACCGGGGCAATCTCCAGTGAAAGGTCTGCGGGTCCAGCATCCTCATTGTCCGCTGGGCCATCACTCTCTGCCAGTCCGCTCCCCTTGCATCTGTCGAGGATGGGGGAATAGAGCAAAACAACCACTGCCAATACCAGCAGAAATGGCACAAAAGGAAGCATACTGTTTTGTGGAGTCAACACGTCGACCAGGTGAATTGGGGCCCAGTTGGTTGCAATTGCAAGAACAATGACTGGGCTGATCCACAGTGATGCATACACGCTGCCGACTAGCTGCCACAGGCCGATGGAGATTGGATAGGCGAGCAGGATACACAAAGCAGGTTGGAGCCATATGATGATTGTCTTCGTACACCAAACCGCCAGATCGAAGCCTGAAAGAGAATCCCTAGGCCCCTTGTTCAAGCGTGACATGAGCTCTGAAAGGTAGGGCACAACGCTCGCAACGCAGACCGACATGATGTGCTTGAAAGGGGCCTTCAATGTCGCTCGACGGATGATCTTTTTGGCAACAGCTGCGCGAACGCGATGGTTGAAGCTTTCCAAGGCGTTCTCGGGGTCGTTTGGCATCGAGCCATACATCTGGGCCAAGGTCTGGTAGACCAACTCCCGATCACAGGCCAGTTCTTGTTTGCTTCCTGGGTCTTGGTGCTTGTTCACGCAGCAGAAGCACTGCGTCTCCTGCACCCGGAAGTTCCGCAACTGACCGGGAAGTTGTTTCACCTGTTGCGCAAGGCTTATGCCCAAATAGTTCAGAAATACTAAGAGGGACGCTGAGGAGGCCGACATGAAGATCGTAATAGCGATCCAGTGATGTGGCGTGGATGGCTTCAGCATGGAGACGCTGATGAAGAACGCACACATCATGATGTGCCACAAGATCGAAGTCAAGAACAGCACGTAGCTCCCATTCACCGATATGAATTCCACCTTGCCTTTGTACACGCTGCTCAAAAAGCAAGCAACCTCAAAGCTGCACCACAAGCGATTGAAGTATTCGGGCGACCACAATACCAACACCTGCTTCGATCGCATCACGAAGGCTCCAAGTCCGAGAATACCTTGCTTCTTTGCTTCGGAATCAAACTGATTGATGCACAGCTTGTCGAAGAATACCATGAAGGGTCGAGAAAAAAGGATCCGAATCCTCTGCCAGAAGCAAAATACCCCGACATACCTGGGCTGTCTCTACCCCTGCTAAAAGTGACTAGCGTTTAGCGGACCAAACATCGAAACCCAAGCACTAAACCCATTTTCCAAACAGCAACAAAACTAAACTGCTGCCTATTTTTCCTCCTGGAATCCTAACAGCAACCCGGGAATCTAAACCCATCTTTCCAAATTGAACCGGATTGGCTGGGACTCACCAAGGTACGAGAGGAAGGAGAAGGACACAGTCCACAGCTCATCTGGCAACCTGCCGCAGATTCGCAGCAGGCCCACGGCAAAGCTGACGATCAAAGAAGTCAAGGCAGCCGGCGTGGAGTTGAAGAAGATCAGCAAAGCGATCAGCTTCAGGAATCGAGAGGTTCTCCAGTCATGGCTCCTCCGTTCAGTGACCCTGGGAAAAAATGGAACCAACTTTTTGGGGAAGACCGGATTTTCGCGCCGGGCACATAGCCACCCGCACGTTTTTGTGCATGTCCTCGGCGCTCATGACAAGAATGCGTGTTTCTGGAGTTGTGGGACATCCCGGCAACTAACTCACGCTAGCTGACTCTCAGGTCGACATGTGCAGTTTTGGACCAAGTCAGCACACATGGCACTTGGCGGATGTGCTAATCATGTGCCAGCGTGCGTGCAGCTCTGACGTGGTGCGAGTGAGCGTGACGTGACGCGCGTGAGAAGGTGTGCATATCATGCGGCAACTGGCGCGCAGCTCTGACGTGATGTACGTGACAGGAAGTGCTTGTCATGTCCCAGCATGCGTCAGTTTTGACGTGCTGCGCGTGAGCGGGTGTGCGTGTCAGGTTTCAACGAGCGTGCAGCTGTGACGTGATGCGCGTGAGCGGGTGTGCTTACACGAGCGTGCTCTGACGTGATGAGCGCGACAGGGTGTGCTTATCATGCGCCAGCGTGCGTGCAGCTCGGACGTGATGCGCGTGAGCGGGAGTGCTAGCGTGCGTTTAGCTCTGACGCGATGCGCGTGAGCGAGCAGGTGTTCAGGGGTGCACTCGGACATGCGGGTGGGTAAATACCCGGTATTTTAGTGGGGCAGCCACCAAAACAAAAAGGGAAAAAGGGAGCCACTGAACAGCTGAGGCTCAGAAAGTCATCAAAGTATTCCACTGCCTTGCTGACCTCGCTCATGTCAGCGAAAAGCGCTTCCTGGGAACTGCGCCAATGCCGGCCCCACCCACCGAGAGCCACATGCAGTGGAGCGCCACGTGTCAGTTCCTTCCCGATGTCCTCTGGGTCGATGGATAGACTCAGCGAGCTGATCGACGTCGAGCTGCTCCTTCTCTCGGACTGCCACTCGGCATACTGGGGATCAGACATGGGATGCTTCGTCCGCCTTTGCGGGCACCCCTCAAGGCTGATCTGAGCCCAGTAGCTGTGTCAATCATACGTCATCCAGCCTTTTGGATCACAGCACAAAAAATACCCGCTAGCTATTTAGGGACTGCATCGTCCATGCGTTTTGAGAGGTTAGACAGGGTACTCTTTCTCTCGTTCCAGTGCCTTATGTCCGCGGCCAATCGCACGGACACCCAAACCAAGTTTGAACGCCGGGGACGTTCGTTTGGTTTGGACTTTACTTCATTTGTGTTTTCGTGGTGCATTCCTTTTCGATGTTGCTTCCTTACTTGTTTTGCTTTTGATCTTTATTTTATACTCCTGTGATCTCATTGGTTGCGCCGGTTGGGACTCGCCCGCTCGCTTGAGTGGAGCTCTTCAGCTCACGAAGGCCGGGCCACCCAGCCCACCCCACAGCCCCCGGAGGCACCCCCCAAGGCCATAGACCTTGGCCGTGTCACCTGCCGGGTGCTGAAGAGCGGGCGCCGGCGAGAAAACCGGGGCCGGAAGCAGTTCGATTGACCAGTTTGGGAGAAAATCAACCTAGCGAAACGATCTTTGGGAAGAAAGCGGCCGAAATCTTGACAAATATTTTCCCATACTTTCCCAAGCACATTCCTCAAACTGAAAGTGGATGGATGGCCCAATTGCAGGTATGGGGAGAATACGATTGGCATGACTAAAACCATTGTGCCATCGAGTTCCATGAGTACAAGAGACCAAGAATACAAGGTGACCTTGTGGGTTGCCTTGACGGATGAAGCAAACCAAAACTTGTTTTCGCTGAACCCGGGGAGTGAAAGGTTCTGATTGGTCTTTAACTCGTTGGGGAATCATTCAAACCCCATTGTGAAGGAACCGCCTTCACAATGAGGCAACAGTTGAGCAAGTTGAAGATCTCCTTGCCTGGTTGCCGTTGCCTCTGCGCAAAGTGCTGAACTTTTTTTGGCTATGGACAATCCGATCTGTTTTCCAAGGGACAAAGCCGCGGCACTTCGGGGCGTCGATTGAAGCCGACACCTCCTGGGCTTGCCGTTGCCAGTTGCCAGTTGGCAGGTGGTGTATGGGGCATGGGGGTTCATCCATCCCAGGACTTGGACAGAGCCGTGGGCCCCGAAATCCATCGTTTGCCGCAGATCGCGGGCCGATGGGCCCAGCTTTACTGATAACTTCTCCATCTTGTCGCGGACAAGGATGCGCTCAAGTCGCAAGCGCAAAGCTCCTGAATTGGTAGACTTGAAAGGTAAAGATCTCAAAAAAACAAACAACGACAAAGGGCACCATTGGTGTTGAGTGGTTGTTTAATACTTCATATTTGTGTTATTAAAAGTGCAGGACCTCAATGCCAAGGGTTCCCTCCTGACACCCTCTGCCACGCTAAGGGGCCCAGCTGTGGATGCAAAACAGCGCTCGGGACAAACCACCTACCAACAATGCACGCTGCCCGTCCGCAGCAAATTCTCTGGTCAAAACTCGACCCACATCTGGGGTACAACAAAAGAGCGCATACTTTCAGGCTGTGGTCCATATATACCCTGAAGTCACTAGCCTCCCGCCAATTCAACCTGACAGGGGAGTCCTACCAGGTTTTCACCAGGAATCGCCCTCCATTTTTGTTGAACCAAATCGACATCAAAAAGGACCCCTGTGCCCCCCATCTAGGAGGGTGAATCCGGAAGAACCCCGCCAACCAAATCGTAACCAAGCGGGACACCTATGCCTCCCCCAACCATCGTCCGCTCTTCGGCCGAGTTCCCCGCTGTCGTTGGAGGTCACACTGTCCCCGTCCCGGAGCCGGAAGTTGCCGCGGAACTCGGCAGCACGGGCGGCTGGACGGCCGGCAGCAGACGACCGTGTGCTTTGCAAACGCCCCGAAACGGCTGGGGTGGGTTCTGTATCGAGTAAACACAACCCTCCTGCGAAGTCGGGTTTTAGCATATGACTAGCTCTAGACTTACCACAGTTATCCATGTAGCAGTGACCATGAAATGGACTACGGCTGCTTGGATGAAGCGGCTACTTTGGTATATGCCCGTGGATGTGAAAATAGATCGCACAGTTCCGCCTGGTTGGCTTAGTCATCCCCTTTACGGACAGACTGCTGGAATGCTGGCTGGAGTACATGGGTTAGGACTCCACTCATACATCTCAACCCCAAGTGAGCAGGTCTTTTGAACATGACTAATCCTTTGTTGGAAAGCACCCCTCAAGGCCGTTTCGAACCCAAGATCCAAAGAAAAGGCAGCTGAATATGTATTTGGCGAATCTTGAGGCCATGGAGGGACTACCGGGCATGGCGCGCGACCAAAGTTGGTCGCCCATGAGTCCAAGGATCCGCGCCCAGAGCCAGTCGACCGGAGTTAACCGTTCTTTTGGGGGGGAGGGGGGGGGGGGGTTCTGTTGGGTGTTTACTTTCAGCTTGTGCCCGAAAAGGTCGACGTTATATTTCCATTCAAGTAAGTTTGTGTGCCATTCTATGGGCCATGTGTGCGGGGGTACTCTTTGGGCCCACAAGATATTGCAAGGGTTAGCCTTTTGTGACCTTGACAAAATATGGACCATAGCAGGAAAACCAAGAAGTGAGAAGGTCAGCTTCGGGCATCTGAGGCATTAAATGGCAGGGGGACCACAGGCCTTCCCGCACGCACTTGGCACCCAGGTCGCAGCTGCTGGCAAGATCCTAGCTTGGGGGAGTGGGGCGGGTCCCCCAATCCCAGCTGTTTGGCGTTTTATCGGACAGTGGAACCATACCTGGAGATCTGCAGGGTCACCCCCCCCGCCTCAAAGCATTACATGTGGGCGCGCGGGGATGCTGCAACCCATTTCTCCCTTTCACCGAGGTGCCGTGGGTGATCGGGGCGGTGTGCCTCCCATGCACTTTGACTCGAGAACCAAACTTCGCGGCCGCTCCAACTTAGCTTGGCCCATATCTGGCGTACGCAGAACATATGTCCCGGGTGAGTATCTGCTTCGATTCTGCTCGACTCTCGCCCTCGACCTTGTTAAGACTCCCCCAAACAATTGGAAGGCAACGGATGGAAAAGAACTCCCTCCGAAGAAAACAAGAAAAGAAGCTTTGAGGAACACCACCCACCTTTCTATCGCGTACAGGCTAAACTAAGGGCCGTCTGCAACTTCTCAATCGTTCTTAACCCTAAATTCGCTTTGGGCGAGACTTTTACTGTGATTTCGACACCTAAAGGAAGAGTTGGATTTCCAGGGGAAGGACCTATATATGCTTCTCGTTCTACCCCGAAAAAGGCAGACCCGCCCGGAAACCCAGCATCCAGGCGGATCCAAGAAGCAGCTGGGGAAGTCCCATCCTTTTCCCGGCAGAAACTCTGCGATGGGAGCTGCGTGGTTTCATAGAATCGGTTGTGCGGTTCCTTCTCTTGAGGGCACCCGTTTGCGGTTCTGTTGATGGGAAAATGGGTGACGAACCGCTGTGGGTCAAACAAATGGAGACCAAACAATGGCACGTTGGCAAATGGAACCAAAGACCAAAACCTGCGTAACTCCAGTTGTTTTGTTTTGAGCCACACCCAAACAAACAACAACCCATATGAGCGATTCTTCCCAGGATGCTTGAAAGGAAGTAGCCCAGGAAAAGAAACTTATTCTGGAAGTGGTGTCGCAAGCCCTCGGCAGGTGAAGGTCGCATTGCACAGAATTCCAACATATTGCGCTCTAAGCCACCCCTCTTCGGGTTTCCAATGGTGTTTTCATGGTAACAGCTCATGGAATACCAACCCCTCACCAGCCCCATCCCGCTGCAACAAAGACAGGCTGCAGGCCCAACTCTCAGGGGCGTGCTTCCAAACCGTGAACCGGTTCTGCGATGCTTATTTTTAAAAACACCCAGAAGGGAGATGTTGTTGTCTGGGGCCGAATTGAATTGGCAACCATGGCAGGAGATGTTTAAACACCACCTTTGACACAGCTCCGAGTCAAATCATATTTTCAACCAAAGGGGACTGCCTACAATCCAATCAAGGGCATGTCCCTTCACAAATCTAAGACGCAGGGTTACTGTATTACTTTACAAGTTTCTATAGTGGATGTGCCAAACGACCTAAACATTTACGACACCGAAAGGAGAACTGCGCTTCAAAGATTGGCACCCTTTTCAAGTTGGTCTAAACAAAAGCCTCAAGGAAAACCAAAGCACATTTGAGTCTCAATCAAGCCCTGGTGTTTAAATGGACCCAGAACCATGTAAACATTTAAACCAACTGCACCCATTTGCGGTTGAGAGTAGCCCTAACCTTATCTACCCGAGTCTTGATCGCTCGTTTTGGCTCGGGGCCCTTGCCCCAGCCTCCGGTGACTTGCCGCGCCAGGCGTAGCGATCCCTCCTCGAGACCGAAGCGAAGCGGTCGAACCGCTTCGGCTTGGCTTCGGAGAGAGCATGAATGACCATACGCGAGTTCAAAAATCTGCAACTCAAATCGGAAAAAAACAAGGCTCTCAAGTCTTCTCCCTCCGGCTTGTTACCAGTTTGCAAACTCTACATTTCGGTTCACCAGCCAATATTCCGCAAAGCCAAGGATTCGACTCCAGCTCAAGGACCCTCATGAACATGGCTTTCGCCCCGATTCCCCCGAATTGAGGAGCTCACATTTCTCTTTGCTCCCTGCTGAAGATGAACCAATGGCCAAACTCTCGGGCACTAATCAGATGATACATCATAGGCTGGTGAAACGTCCAATATCCTTGGCGGAGCCACAAACACACAAACAGAGAGCTCGTGGTCGCCTGGTGCTTTCCTAAAGCAGGCTCAACATCAAACTCAGCCGCTTCAGCCTGTCGTTTCTCAGAAAGGTATAGCCTAGCCAGAAA